>VZUA01095742.1:17835-28280 GCA_013401035.1 Horornis vulcanius
TTCATCACAGTTTTTCTGTGCATGTGTTAGTCATTACATTTCTCAAACAACAGAAGCTGGATATGTATTAATCTCAAGAAACATAGCAACTGCATACAAATTAGTTACAGGAAAATATGACCCTAATATATGCAAACAAATGGCAAACATCATGCCTGAGTTCTACTTAAGTCATTGTTTTCAGTCATGGAATAATGACTTTATAAGTATTTATTTAGAAATACTTTTAATCAAAACAGCTTCCAAGTAGTTTTACTGACCTTGTAAAATGCAATCAGTTTGTGGCTGTTTGTGGACTTGAGCTCAGTGTAGTGTAAGTAAAGATGGTGAAATACAGTTGTCAGAGTAAAAGTTGTAAGAACAGCAAATTACTTTGCAGAGATTGACAAGAAAGAAAAAAAAATTTACTCTCTAATTAAGCGTACTTTTTTGGAATGCAAAACTGTGTAAAGCTTGAGCTGCACTTACAATTATTTGCAACTGTGAGACCAAGAAATGAACAAATGGGACGAACTATCTCAGGCTTTGTGCAACTCTCGAGCCACTCTTTGGCATAGGGAAAAACTGAACAGCAAATGTTTTGATTATCTTCTGGAAAAATAAAAACAAATTACCCCAAATCAAAACGCAACAAAATGAAATTTCAGGTGAACAGTAAACATGAAACCAAAGTTTTACCACTTTGGAGAATATCTTTAAACTTCTTTTACAATTTTCAGAGCAACACGTACCGTTCTGGGGGTTGTTCACGCAGGCACAGAGAGTGCTGCACACTGAGGACCAGAGCTGATAGCAGGGATCAGTGATTTCATCTGACAGATTCTTCTCAGAGGTGGAGAGAGTTGTTCTGTTCAGGACAATGCAAACAAGTCCCAAATAGTCAAGGAAACATAGCTGCTAACCAGTCTATTATTTGTCTGTTTAAACTGCAACCCTGTTTACCTGAATAACTGCAGCAGCAGGCTGATGCAGCCTGTATCTCTGACATAGGTTTGCCCATCTTCTAAAAGAGAACACACACAGGACTCCAGAGACAAATGCAATTGCAGACAAAATCTTAATATCAAGTTTAACTTACATACATACATTCCCTTTCCTAGGCACATAGCCTCCCCATTAGTAAATACAAAATCATATCAGCATATTGGTAAATAACTTTTCTTTGTCTCTCTTTTTCTATAAACTCTCAGCAACTATGGGGTTTGCATTTGCAAACTATATTTTTAGAACTAAAGCATGTTCTGCTGTTCAAGGAAACCTCAGTGAGCAATGACCTACTTAGACAATTCAGGTTCAGTTACATGCAAACATTCATCTTTATAAATTAACTTCACCAAAACATTATTTATTAAATGTTCCAAATTTTGTACTGCAGATTGGCAAATAGAAAAAGAGTGTTCCCATAACACAGAAAAAAACCCCAACTTACTATTATTTGAAACCAGTACTAAGATGACATAAACAGACATTCTTTTCAAGTTCACACCAGAATCCTTTTTAATTAAAAATAAAATGAGGTCTTCAAACAACGCAGAAGTACACAAAGTCTGCTGACAATACACTGAAAACAGAAAGTAAAAACCATTAAGTCCTAAAGCAAGCCACTCATAATCCTAAATTATTAAGTCTCACTTGTGGCCAGTATGTGTGGAGTGGAGACAAGGCAGGACTAGGGAGTGACTGAGGGCCTCCCCCTGCAATGAGTTCTACACTGACCTGGCAAGCTCTGGAACAATCCAGAAGTCATTTTACACTTGCTGCTGAGGGAGAGGGAGAGTACAGGAGTCTGGTAACTGAAAAACACCCTCTGTGCACAAATCAACAAGGCACTGAACAAATCTGGGGATGGACAGTGCAAATGGGTCACCTTCATTGCCCCTTGCTCTGACAACCTTGTAATCTCATTTTGTGAGACCAAAAGAAAATTGAGACAAAGCACAAGCACAAGTAATAACAGGGGGCCATAATGCACTCAGAAATAGAAAAAAATATTATTTTTATTACCATTACTCTCTATAATAATCCCCAATGTGAATAAAGCTGCTTCCTTTACAATGCAATGAACACTCGACTTGGCAAGGTCATTTATAAACATCAAACCACCAATTTCTCGAAAGTATTCACTTGCTTCACCTACAAGGGGAAAAAAGAACAGAAACTTTTGCTCTTGTTTCTCTGCAAAAGGAAAGGCTTCCATGATTTTCCAACATCTCATACCTTATATCCTTTAGACAACATTTTTACAGTGCTCATCAATTTCTTAACATACATGGTGAACATAAATGACTGCATTGTTTCTAAGGAAAAGCCTTTCTTACTGTTTTGTTGGCAAATGGAATATATAGTGATCAAAGCCTCTTTCTGAGACAGAGGGCAGTCCATCTGATATTTAAGGCATTCAAGCAGTAAGTTCAGATCTGTTTTCATATCTAGGAGCAAACACAAAAAACTTCAGTGAAATTGTTATATTTTCTATATATTAATCTAGTCAGCACTAGAATAAACCTTTCCAAAATGTAGTACGCACATGTACAAGGGGGAAAAGTGAGCCAAAATGGAGCTACATCACTTCTATTCATCCAAAAACAACAAACCCAGAAATATTTCTGTTCACAGTTTGTTATTTGAGCATGATTTCCTTTGTAGAGTAACAGCCTTCTTTTAATATTTCTCACCTTTAATTACTAGTAACAGTTCGTAGTGTGATGTAAACTACTAAATATTAAATTCACAATTGCCAGGTGCATTAAGTGTAAATAATAATACATAACCATTAAAATATTCAGAGTGCAAATACAGTTGAAAATCTATGGAATAGAAAGGAAAGTGTTGAAGACCACAGGGCAGCTCCATGATCCTGAGTTACAGGAGACATAAATCAAAGCCCTCAGTCAGGTGGTTAGAGACATAACACAAAACATTCTCTGGGCACCTACATACAGCCCTAGGTGGGTAAACAGACTTGGAAAATCTGTTTCTTAGTCTTTGGGGTATAATTAAAAGACTTAATTAATAATTATTTCTAATTGTGACAGAAGGTATTGCTTGTTGTAAATCCTTACAAGGTTTGGGAGTTCTTAAAGTAGTTAAAATACAAATAAAATGTGGATAAGTATTAGCAAATTTAAAAAAAAAAGATGACTTTGTGGTGGTGTCCTTCACTACATGTAGGTTTGTTATTGGATTTACCCTTTGCATATCCATTATAGTACTCAAAATCTAGCAACTAGGAAAAAGCACATTTTCCCAACTGCTCACCACCCCACGATAGGCCTATCACAGTCTACTAAAACTTTGTAAAATTGATACAGATTATAATGAAAAAATATATTAGATATCTTACCACACTGATTTTTCTGCACCTTTTGAGCGTTCATTTTTGTTTTATCTCTGTTCCTGTTCTACAACAGCAAGAAAAAAGCGTCTTCAGTTCTGTTCAGATTAGCAGTGTTTATAATATATGCAGTATAAATGACATAATTTTTCTAAAATGCACTCTTTCCAGTTTTCTGCTTTTACCCTGTCATCTCACACAAAGAGAGTTTAATGTATTCTTGTATGGCAAAGTTTTCCTTCGGAAATGCAGTCTTTTATAATAACCCTGCATTTGTATCTACCAGGTTATCATCCTTTGAAAGTGGACATTCTGCAGAAATCAGGTAATTCCATGTTACCACTGAGGGGCACTGTCGATGTCTCTGTCAGTAAAGAATATTCCCTGCTCTGTGTGACTGATCACAACAAAGCCATGATCCGATTTTCTTTACAAGAGTGGCAAATTTTGCCATCAGCCAACAACTTGCACTAAGATCGAGTAATGTTACTTAAAGAGTGAACACTATAAAACACTCAGCCTCCTGCTGCTCAAGGAGCCACTAAACCATCAGCATTGCTCTTGTGGTATTGATCAAACCAAAAGCAATGGGCACAGAGACATATTCCTTACAGTAAGAATTTATTTAAATTCACCAAAGACATTATCACATTACATAAACCATGTAACTCACAAAACTGCACAGCATTGATTCTTCACAAACCCAACGTGGCAGCCTCTGAGAGTAGAGCAGCAGAGTAACATTAATGTTTGGAAGCAGAATGATGGTCCCTCAAACATGTCTCAAATCCCAAACACAAAAGGCTGATGCAAGGATCACAGTAACCTGTTACAATTTGTCAAAAAATTTCTTAGCTCCAGGTACAAACTTTGAATCAGTGGCAAATCCAGCTTAATAATGGATTAGTTTCCCTTTTCAAAGTGGAGCAAACTGCTCGAAGCAGTATCTTCGTCTTAATGAAGACAACCCTGCCTTGTGTTTAGAGTTACTGATCACCTCCGTTCCTTTACTGCTTCCATTAGAGAGGGGGAATTTAGAGAGTTCATCTCCCTTTAGCCTTTCAGAAGTGATAATAGACGTACATTTCATTTTCCTGCAAATCCAACCCTGCCACAAAAGGGAAAAGCTTGCAAGCCTTCATCTCTTTTTGTCCTACTGTTACCACCCCGTCAGCCTAAGAAAAAACAAAAACCACGCAAACAAAAGGAAGGCTGTAAAGATGAGTTCACTCTGGAGCTAACTGCATTTCAGAAGAGCTTAATTTAATACATGTTTATTCAATTATACAATATAGAAAGCACAAGGGGTTTAAAACTGCATGTATACAAGGATACATCTTGACCTTACCTTGATCTTTACTTTTGCAACCTACAGAAGGTACACAAAATAGTATTTATAAGCCAGCCTATATTAATTAGATGCAAACAGCTCACCTCTGTTGTTGCATCACCGGGCAAGGTGGAAAGACAAGCAACTAGATTTGCTTCAACAAACATCTGGCAAATGTCGCATAGAAAATAGATTACTTCCCCATCAGTTATGGAAAATAACCCAGTACCATTCTTTCAAAGCTCTTCTTTGCTTTCCTGGCGAAGTGCAGATCTGTCAATGAGCGTATTCAGCAGCACTAAATGGCTGGCTGGCACGGTCAGTAGACCAGTCAGCCTAGGCAGGACTTACCCTTTGAAACCCAGGAACCAACCCTCAGAGGGGAGAAGTGCGGACTGTGGGTGTCCAGTGGACACCAAACCCCACAGCAGCTGTGAGGCTGTGAGGACGCTGCGCTGTGGGAACAGGACCTGGGGGCGTCCTGGCCTATTTCAGTTCCCTCCCCCCTCAGACGACCTGTGTGTGATTTACAGCTCATTATCAGAGCTCCACTTTGATATCTTAGCAAGCACTCCGGATCACCCCAAATATAAAAAAGAAAGAACATATAAAAATTTTAAAGGGGAGGAAATGGGGGGAGTTGGATGAAGGGGCCCAGGTCTCTGGCTGCTTGTTAGGGAATGAGTCCAGCCAGCACCATTCTGGTGGATCCAGCCAAAACCACTGTATGTCAGCACCAGCCTGCTGTTGTACAGCTGCCTCTTCAGTGCTGTTTCAGCCCTCCTTAACCAGGTTCAACCCCTCTGATCTGACTTCACAAATCATCATCTCAGGAGCTTCATCCCGTCACTGCCTCCATGGTTTTGTTGCAGAGCACAGAGGGGAAAGGGCTCTGCCCGTGGCTTGAGGAAGAGAGTTGGGGTAGGGTGAGTAGATGGTCACACGCTTGCTGGATGTGGTTTTTGGTTTTTAATCAGGTTAAAGGAGTTCCACCTCCTGCCTTTGTGGTGACCCTCTGTGAGGAAGTGTTTGAAGGATGAGACTGAAGTGCTTGGTGAAGAATGTCTGAAGACACGAAGAGGCTGTGAGAGGGGTTTGGGGATGGGATAGTGACTCCAAGAGCAGAGAGTAGGCTGCTGGGAGATGAGGAGGTTTGGCTTTGGGGCAGAGGACAGGGCAGGATGGTGAATGAGCACTGCTCACAGTGGCATGGGAAGCTACTGCTCTTAGTGTCTGTCCCTCCTGTCAGCATGGCTAGAAGCTTCCTTGTCCTTGNTGTAACAGCAGCTGCATTCTTCTGTGGAAGGGTTGGGGAGTCCCGAGGGGGGAAATGGAGCACAGCTCAGATACCTGTGACCCCGGCGGCGCGGATGCCTCCGGCTAGACCCCGAAACGAGGCGGGTCGCCGCTGCCGAGCGCTGTCCGCCGGGCTGAGGGGTGGGATCTCCGGGCTGAGCAGCAGCGGTGGCTCCGGCGGGCTGAGGGGTGGGATCTCCGGGTTGAGGGGCAGCGGTGGCCCCGGCGGGCTGAGGGGTGGGATCTCCGGGTTGAGGGGCAGCGGTGGCCCCGCCGGGCTGAGGGCAGCGCCCGGCCCTGCCCCTCAGGAGCTGCCGCAGCCTCAGCACTGCCCGAGCGCCTCAGGGCGCGGCCCCTCGGACTCGTGACAGCCCTGAGCCTTCTCAGCCAGACGGGCAGCACTTGGAATTGTCGAAGCGTTACAGGTGGAAGAGATCTTTAAGACCACCCAGTTCAGCGTCAGCCCAGCAATGCCACTGCAAGCCCTAAACCAATAAACCACTTCCCAGTGTCAGATCCAGAGGCCTCTTTAATACCTCCAGGGATGGCAACTCCACCACCTCCCTGGACAACCTATTCTCAAGCCTGAACAGTGAAAAAATATTTTTTCTAAAATCTAACCTGAATTTCCTCTCTCAACGTGAGGCCAGTTCCTCTAGTTCTTACTGCATGCCCAGCAGAACAGACTGGTCGCACCTCACTGCAAACTCCTGTCAGGGAGTTGGAGAGAGTGGTGAGGTCCCTCCTGAGCCACCTTCTGACTGAACAAACCCAGCTCCCTCAGCTACTCCTCATGGGACATTTTCTCAACCCTTCATGAGCCTTGTTGCCCGTCCCTTGACACACTCCAGCCTCTCAATGTCCTTTTCCACAAGGGGCCCAGAGCTGGGCACAGCACTCGGGCTGTGGCCTCGCCAGTGCCCAGCACAGAGGGGCAGGCACTGCCCTGATCCTGCTGCCCACGCTGGTGCTGATACAGGCCAGGTGCCATCGGCCTCTTGCCCCCTTGGGCACACTTCGGCTCACACTTCGGCGGCTGGTGACCTGCAGGATGTGGCACTTGGCTTTGTGGAACCTCATGCCTTTGTCCTTGGCCCATTGATTGAGTCTGTCCAAGTCTCACTGCAGAGCCTTCCTGTCCCCCAGCAGATCCACACTCCCCCCCAGCTGGGTGTCTACAGATTTACTGAGGGTGCTCTCAGTCCCCACATCCGGATCACTAATAAAGCGGTTAACCAGCACCAGCCCCAAAACTGAACCCTGGAAAACACATTTCAGTGCAACTCTGTTTGCATACTCTAGTTGGAGGCTGCAATGCCTCCACAACAGAAAGAGCTGCCATCCCTTGGCATTGGCCACACACACAGGTGCAGGAAAAAAACCTTTTACTAGGTGAATATGGCTGCCAGAACTCAGCTTTCAGACACACACTCCCTTTCCCTAATGACTCTGAACTCAACAAAAGGTATTTCACCTTCCAGCTCTTTGCACCATTGAATCTTTAAGCCATCAGAGCTCCATCAGCCTCTCTCATCCTTCTGCACCTTCTCCCCACTCAAGCTGATGAGCAGCTTTTATAAGAAAAAAATGCACTCCTGGTGCCAACGAGGTGAGCCAATTTGTAAATGCCACTTATCCTGCCAAAAACAACTACTGCCTTTTTCTTTCAGAGCTGAGTCATCAGAAGTAATGAAAATGTGTTGCATTTTGAACCAAAGAGGAAAAGAAATGAAAGCACTCACAAAGGATTTGGCAAAGCCCATATATGCCAATATGACTTATCCTGTTGGCTGCTCAGTTATTGCAGCCCTGTACTACTTTATCATTTGCCTTGTTCAGAGCTTGTGCTCAGATAATTCAGTGATGGGTACAATAGAAATTAAATAAATCATAGCTGATCATGAAATAATACAATTTAGGAAAATTTAAATGGATTGTGAAGTACTTACATCATGATGATGACAGTTAATACACAGAGACCAAAATAAGCCCTTTTAACAAAACTTCATTTATATCCTTGTTCCTCAAGCCCTACTATCCATTTGTTTGGCTGATGTACTATAGTGTAAAAATACTGTTCAATATCTTCCACTGTTTATACATTCCAACACTTCTGTTGTGTTTTCTAAAAGCTCTGAGTACTTTTTACTTTGAAAAGAATTTGTTATTTTGGTAGAAATACTGAAGTTCTGTTTCCTTTTGGCACTCAACTGAAGAAATGAAAGAAAAAAAAAAGGTCAGAAAAAATTGCAGAGGCGGATAGTAGATCACAAGGAGCAAAGTTACAGGAGATGAGTACATTGCTACTGCCACTTCTTAAGAGCATCTCTCACAAAAAGCAGACTGGCTACACTGCCCAAAGTCCATCATTTCAACTCTTCATGACGTGTGTCCTGCTTTGTAAAGCTGAGTTGAGCCATTTTTGCCTAATATGAATAACAACTAGTAATATACACCTAGAGTTCTCTTGTATTACTGCACCAGCACTAGGAACCCTTAGAATTTTTTAGGGTATTGCAATGCCATTCCTGAATTTAAAAAGATTCCAGATATTATTTGTAGCTTATTCTTTTAGGTAATTTGTAGCAAAAGTAAAAAAAAAAAAATTGCATGTTGAATCTCCGTTTGTAAGTACAATGGTCAGTAACTGGACTGTTATGTGCATGGGGATGCACACGATGCTTTATGTACTGCTTCATTCTGTGTGACTCCAGGCTTTGAGAAAGAGTAATCCCACTTGGCATTTTGACTCAGTGTGGTCTCAGTAATTATGGATTACAAGTTACAAGAGTAACTTGATAGAAGCTTGTGAAAAATGTCTCTGAAGTTTACAGCAGAGCTGAAGTGTACAAAAGAATGATAATTCAATGAATAATTCAGTGAATACTAAGAATAAGTCTGAAAAGTATATCCAGTTATCCTACTGTTTCCATAGCACGAGGAGACCCCTTAGCAGGATGCAGGCAGGCTCCATACAGATTTTTCTCCAATTTCCAACTAAAGTATTTCAAGGAAAAACCATTTCTGGGAAAGGGTTAAACCAAGCCTCTGGAAAGCTCACGACCAGTGGTCTTGGTCTCCCTCTGGGACTCAGCAGAGGCTGAGGGGTTCCAGTGGCAGCAGCTTGAGGTGGGATGTGTGACCAAGTCTGTGCCACAGTAGCAGATGTCCTGGCCTCTCCTCAATCCCATAGCAGTCTTCACTTCTCCAGAGTATGTATGACCACATTTCATGTAAAACTAAGATTAAATACACTGCAGACAAGCAGTTGGAGCTGCCATGGGGTGTGGAGAGGATTTGTCTTTTTCTGTTGAGAAACCCAAGTGCTGACTTCTTTGGCCCGTGTAGCATCTTCCCTCAACCCCTCAGAGGGACACCACTGGCTATTTATTTTTAATATAATAAATAAGCAAGTGCACACTGGGAAGGCCATGGTGTTCAGCATCAACACTGACTCACACAACCTGCAGCAGAGCAGGAGCTCAGGAGCAGAGACATGAGAGTGCTTTGGCCAGTGTCAAGCTCTGAGCTCTCTCTTCTCCAGCTCTGCCCACTCACTGCGCAGGCTCCATCCACACATAGGTGCAGTTCTGTCCCATTCTGGGCTCTGTCCATTGTCTCCCAGTTCCACTGATCTCTGTGGAACCACCAACGTGGCCACAATGCCTCATTGGTGCATTGATGCTAGCACAGTCACACTGGCAGTCCTCGCCTGGACTCTAATCTTGCAGGTTGTCTGCAGCCTTCAAGCAGCCTTTGGGGACTTGGACGCTAATTTCCAGCAGTTAGACTGAGCACTTTGACAAGTGAATTCTCAAACTTGGAATGACCTGTCCATCATTACAAGGATGGCTCATGTAAGGACACGTAGATCCCAATCCTCTTGGAGGGCATATAGCAAAGACTTTATTGAAAGCAAGACCTTTTATTCAGTGTTACAGTACAATGAATAGGATTGGTTGTTTAGAGCCTACACCTCTTCGTAAACATCTTTGCCAGTAAACAAGTTTGAAAAACCCAGGTGTCAGGAGGAGGCCATGTACAGGGATTGTTCACAAGGATTGTTTTGGGTTTCTCCTTACAACTTCCCAGGCCAGAATGAGTGTTGTGTGCTTAGCTTTCCCACAGGCCCAAGCTAGTGGCTGAAGCCTAAAAATGTATTTTCTGACCACTGTCAGTTCCCACAAAGCACAAAAAAGGACAGTTTGAAAAATTAATAGAGATTTGGTTAATAATTTCAGAATGGATTCCAAAAGTGATGGAAAAGGTGGGAGATGAGAAGTGCCACAAGGCTCTGACAAGTCTTAGTGGTTCATAGGACTGCACCCAAAGCAAAAGGCTGTTCTGTTTCAGGGTCTAATTGTTCTGGGGTTTTACATCTAGGAATCTTAACTCAGCCACTCAGATATGGTCTAATGATGAATCGGTGGGGTGGCCTCATATTCTTCATTTCTGAAAGATGCCACAGCCTGGAGACAGCAGTGT
>VZUA01095748.1:27818-42283 GCA_013401035.1 Horornis vulcanius
CACACAATATCCCTGTCCTAAAGCAGAGGGCTTGAGAGAAGTGGGGTTTTTTGGGACATAATGGAACACATGGCAAAGGTTGTAACTGAACCCCAGCCCACACAGATGTATAATTGATTTAATTAACGTTACTTCTCCAAAAGCCAAGAGTCAAGTTTGAAACTAAGCACCATAGCCTGTATATCAATGGAGAAATGGTGATTAGCAACCCTAAATAGATTTCTGGGATAAGGAAGTTTTTCAGATGTAAGGAGAGAAGATTAAGATTAGTTATAGGGAGAAATTCTTACTGTGAGGGTGGTGAGGCACTGGAAGGGGTTGTACGAAGGGATTGTGGACTCTCCATCCCCAGAAGTGTTCAACACCAAAGGCAGATGGGACTTGGAGAAACTGATCTAGTGCCCAGGGTAGGGGAATGAAACTGGATGATCTTTGAGGTCCCTTCCAGCTCAAGCTCAATGACTCTACAGTACATCCTTGAGTAACTTTCAGCAACTTTTGGGTTTGAACCTCTCTTTTCAGTGGAAATAGAGGCTGTCTTTCAAAGTGTGCAAGAATTCAAGTTTTCCGTTTGTACATCAATGATTATCTATGCTTTAGCTCTGGCCAGTTGCTCTTTTCTATACATCCATCCATTAGATGTATGTATATCCATCTAATTTGTTTTTTCAAAATTAATTTCTAACAAGTTTAAGTGTTCTTTAAGTTATTTTGGGTTTTGTTAAAAAATATGCTTATCTACTTTACAAAGTTTAGCCATTTTTTCTTAGAAATAAGATGGATTTGACTAAAATATCTTTGATAAAACACTGATAAACACCTGTTTGTAGATAAAGAAGATACACTGTGTTCACCCTTAATTTTCTATTACTCGTTACAATCTCTGCTTTTATCTTCCATAGATAACACAGAAGAGTCAGTAATTATTTCACATTCATTGTGGGTGTTATTAGGATGTATAGATGGATGTATAGAAATAGATGTATACATCTATAGATGCATACCTCTATTAGCTCTGGCCAGTTGCCTTTTCTATAACATATAAATTATGTCATGTCATATGACTTAGAAAAGTAATCCTTGATTATGTGGGATCAGACACTTCAGCAAGGGAGGCTGTGGCATTAAACTAACAGGAGGTGCAGTAACAGCTATGCAAATAAACTCTATGAAACAGTTCACACTGGATTGTTCAAATGTGTCTGGAGAACTAAACTGGGAAAATCTCTTTCCCCTTTCTCAGTCAACCATGAAAATGCACTTTGTGGTGAGGCTGGTACATACAGAAATGTAACTTGCCCTAAGCCTACACCTCTCAAACAGACAATAACAGTGTTGAAAAAGGAGGGTTTGCTGGATTAACACTCATAATAAAGATGATGTGTCCTACATTTCTCTTTCCTTTCATCTCGCTGTATTTTGATGTCTCTCTTTCTGCATGTTCATGCTCTGGTGGTTTCTTGCTCATTGATGGCTGTCCTTTAAAAATAATTCTTCTCACTTGCCTGCATCTTTCAACAAAAATCAAAGGGAAAGGAGGAAGAAAAGGCTGTCTTGCAAGAAGCTGGCTGAGTTTCTCAGAGCACTTCAGGGTTTAAATATAATTTGTCAAAGGAAATGCACTGATCAACATCAGAACTGGGTTAGTAGTGCTCCCAAGCTCCTGTGTCTGTGTTTTGGATGTAGCCCAATCCTGTGGGGTTTAGAAACAGGGTCAACCAGACCCATCTCAGTCATTGTAATTAAAGTAAACATCACTTTTAGACAATTACTCATGTCTTAGGCTCCAACACTGCCAAGGTAATGCTGCTCTTGAAGATGACACCAGTGAAGAAATAGCAATTTAATCACTACTATAGATTAATATTATCTTAATTTTAAAAGGAAAGATTCCATGCTTCATTCAATCCTTTGTGCTTAGGGGAAGGTTAAAAATCCCTGGGATTGCTCCCATATTTGTCTCAGGTTGCCATGATGTCCCCTTTTCAGTTTTGATCACAGTTTCTCTACAGACTGATTTCATGGAGTGCCTGGGACAATTGACTACTCATAATTTCCTTCTAGGAATAAACAACCAAAATACTTCCATAAATAATTCTTTAAGTGGGCTCCCATATCATCCTGCACAGGGTCTGAAGCATTGGATTACAGGTTTTTTACCTGCAATCACTGGTTTTACCTCTTTTTCTGAAGAGATGTGTGTGTCTTAGCTGTTGTTTAATCTTGGTCTTGCTAAGAAGTTCACTTGATGTTGCTATGCCTTGGTTTACACATTTTAAATTTAGGGATGATAATAATAATAATCTATGACCGCTTTCTCTCCTGGGAAAATCAGAAAATTAAATAATGAATGTACTTGAAACTGCCCTCTGAGAGGGAAGAAGAAGAGTGCCAGTCATAACTATATAGTTAGAGTGGCCCCAGGAAATGAGAGCTTAATTTTTCAAGTCGTAGCCAGCTATTAATATGAGGATTTCATAGATCTTGGTTTTAAAATATGTATTTTGGACACCTGTCTTTTCAAAAGAGCCTGACAAAGAATTTTTAGCAGAAAAACAATGAGAAATGACTGTCAAATGAACCTGTATGTCGTTAAAAAGAGAGGAAATTTAATGCTATGACTCATACATGGAGCTGAAATAGTCTGTCACAGCAGCCCAGGGCAAGTGTCTCTTATTCCTGGCAGCACAAAGCCCAGCCTATTGATCCCAAAGCCTTCTGAATTCAGCAGAAAGACCCCCAAGCTACCTCAGACTAATTAGTTCTTCTGTTGGTCTGTATATTGTCAATCACAAGAAGCTTTGAATACAGGACTTAGAATTGCTGGCAGGAATAGCAAAATACTGAATTTTCCCAACCCACCTGAAACATCCTGGGGTCCTACAGCAATGTTGACTACAACTACAGCAAGGTGTTGCATAAATTATAAGTTTATCAAAGGTGAAAGCAGCACAGGATGTGACTCTTTGTATTAATGTCACAGCAAGCAAAGCTGGCAGAATGTATGGGAATTATCTTAATGCATGGGAAAATTTCAGGATTTTCCTTACTCTAAAGGCTGCTCAGTGCCTGAAGGGAGCCCGAAAACTGATTGTGAGAAGCCTGCCACTCTCTTAGAGCATTGATTTGGGTCTCTGATGGCTCCAGGGCAATCTGTGGCTCTCTCTGGCCCCTGCTGCAATGCCACAGCCACAGCCAAGGCTTGGGCAGGAGGCTGCAAAATCCCAGAGTGCGTAAAGCACCCAACTGCAGTTCAGCATCATGGGCTGCCTGCTGGAAACAAGGCAGTTCAGCCACCCTGTGCCTCAGCCCCCTCATGTCCTGGTCTGTCTCTTTATCCCTCTGCCTCCTCTGTCTTGGTCACTGGCATGTTGAGACCATGACCATTTTGTATTCCTGTTTGGTACCTAATATATATCCTCTTCCCCACAGGATGTTTGCAGGAAGCCAACAGATCCATAAACTGATTTTGCTTTATTTTTATTCAAGCAAGAAAACATATGAGGGAGTAAGTGTTTGAAGCAGGTTTGATGTACCACAAGGTCAAGGATCCTCCCCACAGCTTTTGAAGGCAGCAGGGTTTTGTTTTGCAGAAGGTGCTCCCTCAGTTGCATCTCTGCTTTTTTATAGTGAGGTTATAATGTTACCTTGCATTTCTACCACCTTTTATACAATCTGTGGGCTGAATTCCCAGCAGTGAAAAACAGCGTGCCTCAATGAAAGTCAAGATAATAAAGGCATGCAAATTAGATAAACATCTACCTCATTAGACATTATTTAATATCAATTTTTTTGTTATCAGTTTGAAATTTATAATTATTGCTATTATTTATTATCAGGCTTGTTTCCCCAGACATTATGAATCCTCCTTACATAAATGGATTTGGACATACATTACACCTCCAAGGAAGCAAGATGGAAAGATGAAAAAGCTTAGATGATATTTTCAAGACACCTAATTAGTTCACATCCTAAAAGCTGTGATATTATGGATCTGTTGTGTATCTTTGACTGATAGAGAGGCAGTGCCAGACTGGGGATAATGACCAGGACCCATCTGGTGCACAGGGAGGTGGCAGCAGGCTGGAGATACCTCGTGATGGAGCAACTGTCAGAGGTTATAGAGATGCAAAATCTCATCTCTTATCAGTGGTTGGTGTGGGGTTCAGGTGCACAAATCCCTCATGGAAAGCAGGAAATTTGATTTGCCAAACCTTGCTGGTCAAAAGCTTATTTTCAAGAGTTTTCTCTGGCTGTAACTTGGGGCAGGAGGATGAGTTGTCGCCCCTGCTTTTGTCTCTGGTTTGGATATAATGGATTTGGGCAGGGGTACAGGAGGGAGATGCTTGCAAATAAAGACTTTCTGCACATTTCGCAACAAGCACCAAGAAAGAGCTGGAAGGAGTCACTGAGCAGGTGCTGCTCTCTCCACTCTATCACTCTGCCCTCTGGAGACAAGGAGATCCTCATCTTTAAGCTGCTGGGCTCATTTTCCATGGATTGGAAAGGGGGAACTTTCTCTGTGCCTACAGCCAAGAGCCAATGACTGCCCACTGAGGTATGGCCTAATTTTCCACCCTGCTACCTGTCTCAATCACTCAGACATCATGGATACATGGAAATACTGCCATGGTGTTAGAACATGATGGATGTCATGGTTAGTGAGTCTTCATTTTCATGGGTAATGAGCAGAAGAGGCCTCTACATAATTCTACCTCTCTAGAACAATGGTGAGGAGCTGAGACATGCCTGAATAATGTTCTTTCATAATGTTGTTATTTAGCAGGAATCGATGTTCACACCTGTTTATTTCTCTTCCAGACACAAATGAACACAGTATGCACAATTAATAAAGTTAAACTGAAAAACAGCCCAGTATTGATTAGCCAGCTTTCCATTACACTGCACAACACCAGTCGATCTCTCCCAGACACCAGGAGAAACCCAAGGGGCTTTTATTCATCACAGCCTAAGAAATCTCCATAGAAAACTTTTTCAACCCAAACCAGTAAATCTCAGGAAATTTTTTTCATCCCACTACTGAATATCTTCACTGCCTGAACTATAGGTGAGAGTCACATCCCAAATGTTAGTCACATTCTTCGGAAGTGTTTGCTTCCCAGCAACCTGGCAGCATTGCTGGGTTTTGGCCTCATTTGATGTTTTTTTGAGGTATGTTGTGTATAAAACCCAGGTCTGATTCCAGTTTCATTTTCCAAGGACTAATTCCAGTCTCATTTTCTGTTCAAGCTGTTAGAACCCAAGCTCTCTGTTTTTCATCTCTCTGTGATCTAAATCCCCAGATGGAGATGCTCAGGTCAAAGACAGGGCTGATTTGACTTCAGATGGAAAGTGAGACAAATTACAGCACAGATGTATCTGAAAAGCTGCTCTCAGTTATCTCTCATCTCTGACCTGCTGCTGGCTTTGCTTGTTTGGACGTCAGCATCGGGCATAATTACAGCTGCCATCCTACAGCAGTTTTATGAGTGAAAAGAAGGCTCTGGGAAGGAATTGTTGTGCAGACCTGCTGACTGCTGATTTGAAGGAGAGCTCAGTCCAAGTGATAAGTGACAAAATGCTTTCAAAGGACATAATAGAATTTTCGTTTCACAACAGAAACAGAAGCAGTCACTTAGGGTAAAAATCTAATAATTTTTTTCATAGAATGTCCTGAATTGGAAGGGACTCAGAAGGATCAATGAATCCAACTCCTGGCACCAGACAACTGGAAAGTTAAATGCTGTATCTAAGACTGCTGCCTAAGCACTTCTTGAACACTGACAGGCTGGAAGTCATGACCACATTCCTATGGAGCTTGTTCCAGTGCTCGACCAAGCTCTCGGTGAAGACCTTAATCCTAATATTCAATCTGAACTTCCCCTGACACATTTTTTAGCCATTCCCTCACATGCTATCTCTGAAGAGATCAGCACCTTTCCCTCTCCTGCCTCTTATAAGAAAGTTCTACACAGCAATGAGTTCACCCCTCAGGTTTTTTTAATTTTTTTATTGTTACTATAATAACTAACATTTAGTAAATTTGCAAAAAAAGTGTTTTTTAGAAATCACTTATAAAAACCATGTATAACCATATAAACTACAGTAAAACCATGAATATCAAGTTGTTTTCAATGAAAAATCATCAATTAACAATGCTTTCAAGCACTTTTTGCAGATCTTGGCTCATGTATTCCAAGATTCCATGACTAAAGATGAATATTGGGGATAACATTAAAAAATGTAGGGTATTTTGAGTTTCAATTTCTATTTTTCCATGTGATGATCTATATTTAGGACATCTTTAGAGGCATACAACCTCTAGTGGAAAATGTTCAGTGATTCTTAAAACAAAATGGGTTGAAAAACAGTGCAAACAGCAGAGGAAGTATGCCTCGAAGTGATATAACAATTCCACTACTACATAGAAGGCCTTTGTGGATTTAAGAAATCCCATAAATGTACTTTAACACATTACAAAGAAACTAAAGTGTAAAGACCCAGTCCAAACTCCCCATGCTCATGCTGGAATTTATTAGCTAAGTGAGTGGTTTAGCGAAGATTTACGATCTCAATATTGTCTGGAATTCATGGCTTTCCCATAGATTTTGTTACTCTGTGTTCCTCAGATGCTGCACTTTCATTTCTAGAATGATGAAAGCCCTTTATTTTTGTTTGCTCAAAAGCAGATGTAGAGAGGGAAAGCTCCCTGGGTTTGTAAAACAATAATTATGGTGGGCAAAATTTGATTGCTTTTCCTAAACACGTAGACGGAAAGGATGAAGCAAGTACTTGCCACAGGGGCTTGTGAAACTTCACCTGAAAAATCAGCCCAGATTATTTGGTCAGTGCTCCACACGGTATCAAGTGTTAACATTGGGGTGGAGATGAAGCTGGGATGAAAATTCAGGTAAATGTGATCCCCCAGCATCTGTCTCATATTCAGGCACCCAAGTGCCAGAAACCAGCAAAAATTTCTGAGACTGCCACAGAGAGAACACAGAACTTCTTTTCCATCTTAGATCAGCCAGAGCGCACGCATTGTCAGTGTGGTGCCACATTCCCTCTCCTGCCCCATAAACATGGGGATGAGGTTAAGGTTATCAGATGCTTGAATTTCCCCATCCATGGGATCTTTGTGTGGGAGCTGCACGGCACAGATGGAAGGAGGAAGGAACTCTGTGCTGTTTCTCTGGGGTCACACCTTCTAACCATGGCTTGATGACTGAGACAGAAAGTCTCTTCCATGACATAGGATCACAGAATCACAGAATGGTTTGGGTTGACAGGGACCTTTAAGATCATCCAGTTTCAACCCCCCTGCCATGGCCAGGGACACCTTCCACTATGCCAGGCTGCTCCAATCCCTGTCCAATCTGGGCTGGAGCACTTCCAGGGACTTGCCATCCACAGCTCCTCCGGAAAATTTGTGCCAAGGCTGCACCACCCTCAGAGTAATGAACTTCTTCCTAATATCTAATCTAAATTTACTCTCTTTCAGTTTGAAGCCATTTCCCCTCATCCTGTAACTTCAGGCTCCTTAAATAGTCCCTCTCCATCTTTCTGGTAGGGTCTCTTGAGGTACTTCAAGGCCACAATTAGGCTACCACAAAGCCTTCTCTTTTCCAGGCTGAGCAATCCCAATTCTCTCAGCCTTTCCTCATAGGAGAGGTGCTCCATCCAACAGGTTCATGTCCTCCCAGTGCACATCACAGCCAAGGAAATTGCAGAGGCTGATGAAGGTCAAGCACTTTCAAAAAATCCAAGACAAAGAGATGCAGCTTTACTTTATGAGATTTTACACAACAAAGAAGTACAACACAATGAAACAACAAGGCCTCAATGATATCTCACCAACAGACATTGCAAACTCCTCAGTCCTGCTTCTGCCACTCACCCAAAAGAATGGGAACCATTATTCCTAATTACACAGAAGCTGAAACAGAGTTAATCAATTTACTTTGAGATACAGAGCTTGTTCCTGGGTACAGAGAATTAATTTTCTTACAATAATGCCTGGGAAAGTAGAAGATTGGTTCTGGTTGATTTATGGCGTTAGCATTTTTTTATTATTATTTCACAAACAACATCCATTTAATCACAAGGCATCCAGAAATTGAATACAAAAGGAAACCTTTCATTATTCATAGATAGTATCTTCCCCAATCACAGATTTGTTTTGTTAATAAAAACTATCATAAAAAAAATTGCTCAGGATACCCTCATAGAGTATCTTATTTCTCTTCTATTTTAATACCTAAAGGGATGCTGAAGACGAGCTAAAAATTGTCCTCAGCTGCTCTTAGCTGGAGGATAGAAGTAAAAATTCTTTCTTTATTCAGGTTATCTTTGCTTCAACATGTGGCTGTTTGATTTTGTGTTTTAAAGTAGAGTATTACAAGAGTGAAAAAGTTTCTAGTCTCTGCAGTTCAACTGCTACTCATGGTCTTGCTGCTGCTGTTTGTGAAAAACCTGTGCCACAGCTGACCCAGGACTTCCACAGAACTAATTAAGCATTTTATGTCTGAACTTTGACAACAATTTCTCAATAAAATACATTGACACATGTCAATCTGAATTTTTGTAGGTTTTCAGTGTCTTGTTTCCAAAGCCTGAAAATGTGCAGGGGAAAATTTGTTTAATTATTCTGTAACTTCTTGCAGGAGTGGCTGATGACTCAGGATTAATTTTTCTAAGCCAAAATTTTCCAGAAAAAGGAAAAATTACAAAGAATTCTCCTACATAAAAATTCTATATCTAAGGAAGTAAAATAAGAGCTAAAAGATGTTTTGATTCCCAGGACTTAGAGAATTATCTTCAAATACTAATGATGACTAGTTTCTTCATGCACATAGTGCACGTAGTAAGCCTCAACTTTCTGCTTGGGATGCTGTAAAAGTTGGTTTGATAATGCTTTAAAGTGCTTTAAAATTTTCAGCCATTAGAAGAGTAAAATGTAGCAATTACTTTCTAATGAACTAGAAATAATGAGCAGTAGGTCTCAGTGATTTTTTTTCTTTTTCTTCAAGAAGGTTTCCTCTTAAATTATGTATTTAATTCCTTCTATATATCTACCTAGATCTGTTTCTCTTAACATCCACATCACCATTTTTTCTTGGCACTGATGCAGAGACCAGAGTTTGCTTGTTTCTTCTCCTGACAACTTCTTTAGCTCATTAGCATCGATTTAGGAAGTATTGAAGTTAAATTAAGAAGTGGAGTCTGAAAGCAATAAGGTGCCTCCATGAGTTTCAGGCCATGAGATGAACTACCTGCAAGGAGCAGGTTGGAGCAGGGATGTTTCATGAGCTCCTTTTGCAGGAACTGCTAAATTTCCCCAGGTATCTTCTGCAAAAGGCAGAATTTATCCACTGCAAGCAGAAACAGCTCTGTGAACTGGTCCATTTGAGGCACACCCCATCTGAATCCTGATTGCACCCACCACTGTGGGCCTGATATTTCTGAGCCTGAGAATTGCTAGCTCTTCCCAAGGGAAACTTTTCAACAGTTTTCCTTGTTCCAAAACAATTTTGCGTAAACAATATTCCTTTCCCATAACAACCTCTCTCCAAGGTGTTGTTTGTTATTTCTGTTACTTAACCAATGGAGAGAGGTGTCAATCCTATGGACCAATAATGTGCCTTTTTAGCACAGCAAGTTATAAAAAGGCTGAATGACTCGTAAATAAAGCCCTGTGATTCTCTTCTGCCTTCTGCCTGGAGTCGAGCATCTTTATTTCATGTCCAACAGTGACACACCACCACTGCTCATACAGATTCAGCATGGTCAGAAACTTGTGAGATTTGCCCTTTGAGCATTACAGATGGGCTAAAAGCAACACTCAGTGTACAGTTTACACAACAGTAATAAGTGCAGAGCATGAGATTATTTCCTAGGATGAATTTATAGAGTGCTATTGATTCCATGTGTATGCTGAAGTCAATTCTTAATTCCTAAGGACTCCTTAATTCCCTTGCTTCATGGCAACATTCCTAAGGAGAGAGGCAGTGCCAGGTTTTACAGCAATGTAATGAGGAAAAAACAAGAATTAACCTGACTAACATCTGAGAAGACAACAGAGTGCTTTACATCATCAACTACTTAGAAAAGGCTTAAAACCAAATTTTTGTGTGTGCTGTATATACCTGTGGTGCCACAACAAGAAATAAAAGTTGCAATAACAGTAATTAAGAATTGTAAGTGATTGATATCAAGGACTCACATTCAATTTTCTTGTAATAATAGTTTCTACTCACTTCAGAAATTTATCCAAGACAATTATGTTTATGTAAGACCAGAATTTGATATGCAGGGATGTTATTCTGATTAAAACACTGTTCTTATCCTCAAATATCCTACGTCTGTGTCAGAAAAAAAAAATGACCACTGTACAGGGTGACATTGAAGAGATATGTACACGCTAGGCAAAAAAAATCATCTTATTCTTGTACTGCTGGGTATAAAAATATAGATCTACTACTAAAAAGGTTCCTTTAGATATTGTAAAAATTTCAAAACTTCTGTCCAACTCTACTGAGAGCTCTGCAGTTGTATTTTCCTCATGTTAGGAAAGTGTTCCACTTCATCTGTTGATACACAGCACAAGGACACTTTACTTGGCCACAACAAAAGTAATTGCATCTGAATTTTTCTGCAGTTTAGCCAGCTTTGTGCAGTTTCCTATGTATCCTTTACTTTTAAGGTGTGCCTGAAACCTCAGCATGATTTGGTTCCACACTGTGAGTGAAAAATGCTTTCTTAAAACAAGCTTTGGAGAATCACACAGATCAGGTGAGGTTGGAAGAGACCACAGCGGGGTCATCTGATGCCACCTCCCTGCTGCAGCAGGGTCATCCCAGAGCACAGGCACAGGATTGTGTCCAGATGGCTCTGGAATGTCTTCCAGAGAGGGAGACTCCACACCCTCTCTGGACAATCAGTTCTGTGCACACTAAAGAAGTTCTTCCCATGTCCAGGTGAAACTTCTTGAGCATCAGCTCCTGCCCATTCCTCTTGTCCCGTTGCTGGGCACACCAAGCAGAGCCTGGTCCCTGCTCTGAGCCCTCCCTGCAGACACTGACAGACAGGGATGAGGTCCCCTCTCAGTTTTCACTTCTCGTAAAAGGGAAAGAGATTTTCCCAGTTTAGTTCTCCAGGCACATTGTTTGAACAACCCAGTGTGAACCGTTTCATAGAGTTTATTTGCATAGCTGTTACTGCACCTCCTGTTAGTTTAATGCCACAGCCTCCATTGATGAAGTGTCTGATCCCACATAATCAAGGATTACCTTTCTAAGTCATATGACATGACATAATTTATATGTTATAGAAAAGGCAATTGGCCAGAGCGAATAGATGTATATATCTATAGATGTATACATCTATTTCTATACATCCATCTATACATCCTAATAGCATCCACAATGTGAAATAATTACTGACTCTTCTGTGTTATCTATGGAAGATAAAAGCAGAGATTGTAACTAGTAATAGAATCTTCAACAAAATTAAGGGTGAACACAGTGTATCTTCTTTATCTACAAACAGGTGCTTATTAGTGTTTTATCACAGCTATTTTAGTTGAAACCCCAACTCCCTCAGCCTTCCTTTGCAAGAGAGATGCTCCAGTCCCTTCGTCATCGTTACAGTCCTCCCCTGGACCCTGGACAGAGCACTCCAGGTGTGTCTCACCAGGACTGAGCAGAGGGACAAGATCATCTCCCTCAACCTGCTGGCCATGCTTTTCCCAATGCAGCCCAGGATCCCATTGGCCCTCTTGGCTCCCAGGCCACTCTGCTGGCCATGGGAAGCTTGTTACCCACCAGGACCGCCAGGTCCTTCCCGTGGAGCTGGCTGTCTTGGTTTGGAAAGAAAGGTGTCTGCTAAGGAAGGCAGGAGCCTCCCTTGGAATGGAGAATGTAAACCCCTTCCTCTGAATTATTGTAATTTTGAAATTAAGGGGTTCTCAGGCAAAGGTACGGGAATATGAATAACAGTTCTTTACTAAGAAAATTAAGATGTAGTAGTACAAAAAAGCAAACTAACAAAAAGGAAAACACTGACAGAGTAAGAACACAACCTGATACCCTGTTGGTCAGGGTGTTGGGAGCAGTCCAGTCAAGTCCTCCTGCAGTGATAGATGTGGCTCTGTTGGAGCAATGATCCTGTAGAAGGGTGTAGTTTCCCTCTGAAGGTCCAGTGGTGGTGAGATGGGTCTGGTTTTCCTCTGGGAATCCAGTGCAAACAGGCTGCCCTGGTGTTCTCAATCTCAGGTTTTATCCAGGTGGGAATGCTGGGCTCCTCCCCCTGGGTGGAGCATCTCCCAGTGGGATGATGGAATTGTATCAGCCCTGCAGTAAGCCTGGATGGCCCATGAACAGCAGATATCCCCTGGAGGGAGGATGGGTCCTGGAAGGGATAAAGGACATTGCCCCACCTGGTTTTAACAGATGGCAACACAATACAAACTTTTGGTTGCATCTTGCATTGCAACCTGAGACACTGGTCTCCAGCAGCCTGTTCTGGTGCAGGGGTTTCTCAGGTGTAACAACCTTTAGGGAAGACTAAAAAAAAAAATTGGAGACCACTCCTGCCTTTAGGTGTTCTTGGATAAGCTGTGTTCTTCGGGACGCTGTCTCTGTAGGTGGCTTGGAGGCTTGGAGGCCACTCATGAAAGCAGGAAGTCTGTCTAGGGTAAACCAGGCTGTCTTTTAATAAAAAATAAAGGAAATTTTGGGTGGGTTTGATATAGTAAGGTCATCTGCAACCACGCCGCGTGTGACAGCAAGTGCAGGGTCCAGCAACCTGGACCTGCTTCCTCATCTGCCTCCTAAACAAGCCTAGACAACACAATCTTACAAAGATTTTGTGAAAGATACAGAAAATAGCATTTTTTCCTTTCCTTTGGTTGGAATTTGGGAGAATGACTACTGAAAGGAGGGAGAGCGAACACAGAGAGATCTAGTGATAAATGTGTTGATAGGATGAAGGAGTTCCTAAGATAGTGTATATTAGATGCATTTTAGTTGTCTACAACAAAATCAGCAAAGTTTAAAATGCAGTTTTCAAAGTAATTTCCTTTCCAGAGCCGTTCTTCCACTTTCTTGTTTCCTTCCTCTTGTTGCCTTTTTTTTGTTTGTTTGTTTGGTTTTTTTTAATACTTTCTAAATTTCCTAATTAGAAACATTGGCAAGAAATTCCAAATGCATCAAATGAGATATATTTCCATAATAAATGGGATTCTTCTCTCTCATGGTCATAGATGTAAGCACTGTAAGATGTTTCCTCTCTGGATTTACCAGTGTGTTTTGGAATAAAAAATGGAAAGGAAAAACCAGCAAGTGTAGTCACAGCCTTAGATTTAACTGCAGGCAGAGCTCTGCTGTGTCTGGGCATATTAAATAGGATTATCTGTTTTTCAAAGGACTTAAAAGGAATTTTTTAATATTCCCTTAAGAAAGCTCCACAGGTGTTGGCACTGTAACCATGAGGTTCCTACAACAGTGATCTCTGCATTGAATGCATACAGGTAAAGTATATTATAAAAAGAATCTCCCCAGAGCCACAACAGAAATCAAAGGAGCAATTATTTTATTGAATCATTCCATGTGCTAATTCAACATCCTTCTGAAGGCTGTAGGAAGGCTGGTTTAGTGGTTAAAATGAGACAGAGGTGCTCCAGAGAATGGGATTTTCCTGCACCCCAAAATTCCGTGTCCTTGGGCAAATCATTCAGGAGAGTTCAAAATTTCACGTTCAGGCCTTGGAACAGGTTGCCCTGGGAAGCGGTGGAATCATCATCCCTGGAAGTGTTCAAAAGGTCTGTGGATGTGGCACCTGGGGATGTGGTTCAGTGGTGAACAGGGTGATGCTGGTTAATGCTTGAACACAAGGATCTTAGAGGTCTCTTCCAGCCTTAACAATTCCATTCCTGTTATTAAAGTACCCTCATTAGTTTCTGTGCTGCCCTTATATGTATGAAAGTGATATTTTAAGGATCAAATAGGGATAGAAATGTTCTATTTCTTATGGCTGCTGTGAGATTAAAAATGTTTTGGAGATCAGATGCTGTGATGACAGAGGCCAGAGATATTTCTTGGTCAAGCCAACCTAAGTTCCAGTAAAAATCAACTTTTTTTCTTTAAGTACAGTTTTAGCAGGCCTGAACCAACTGGAAGCAGAGGTTTCCCTTCAGGTTTTAATTTTAAAAAACAACAAAACAACTTTATTTTAAGCATTGCTTTAGTAAGGGTGAGATAGCCTTTGAACATTGTGATAAAACTGTTGCACCAAAAATATTCAAGTGGTCTGAAAAGCCTGCATTGCTTTTTAAGCTTATGGTGGCTCCAGACATCCTGGAATATGGATAATAGTGCAAAGTTACAGGAACTAAGAGTATGGAAAAGGGAAGGGAAGGGAAGGGAAGGGAAGGGAAGGGAAGGGAAGGGAAGGGAAGGAAAGGAAAG
>VZUA01095776.1:5566-15703 GCA_013401035.1 Horornis vulcanius
ATGTTTATACAGTGTGGGCTTTCAAACTCAGGAATGATCTGAGGGACTAAGTAATTTAACATTTTAGACTTCACCAGATACTCCAGCTGTGAAAAGACGTGTCTGACTGGCACATTTAGTCCTAAATAGGGCAGTCATCTGGCTTCCACCTTCTCTCTGCTGAAGGAATTAAGTGCTATTTTCATACCTGACTTTGCTTTTCTGGCTGCATGTTCTGTCACAGGCCCTCTCCTTTTCAACAGGTATCTTAAAGAGCATGAAAAAAACCAAATCTGATTTCAGGTTTAATTCAGACCTAAATTAGTATTTGAGTCCTTATGCAGAACAGCAAGACTCACGGGCAGGCTCCTTGTTCTGGAGGCAGCAAACTGGCACTAAAATACTCAGCTTCCAGTGTGAATGGAGCACTGATTCCAGTGGGATTTGTAAGAATCACCTGACGCTTTACAACATCTTTGAATGCAACTTCAGACCCAAAGTCCAAAAGAAGCTCACATGGGCTTTGTGGCGTTTGTCCTTCATCACTGCCAGAAAAAATAACAGTACTATTTAGACGTGGTTCTTATTTGCTTATGCCACAGATGATTTCAGGAGATTTAAAAATGTGCAATGTGGTTGTGATGCACAGTGTAAAAGGACTATGCAGTCTATGATTTTTGTCATCAGCATTTTCTGCTTTTCATTTTTTCACGTCTACCCGTGTAAGTATTTATTTGGGGTCAAATTTTTATCTTGTATAGCATGCCAGTCTATCAAATTAAAGACATATTTACATATATGAAAAGATGTAAAAATGAACATGTTCCAAAATATAGTCATCATTCTATGTATCAGAAAAATAAAATAAAAATCAGTCAGATATTACCTGTCAACTCCACTGCCAGAAGGTACTGAGTAGGTGACATGTAGCCCCTTCACTTCTCCAGAAATGCTCAGAAAGAGGGGTTCAGCCATGTCTTCTATGCTACAGGAAAGCATGAGGTCTTTCAGCTCACCCTGAAAAGCAAAGAATCAAGTTTCCCTGTGAATGAGGCATATATCACAGAGGAAAGGCAGACTCTTTAGGGTATTTATTTTTAAAAAGTGTGTAAACTTCCCTGGATTAAACACAGAACAATAGAATTGTGAGAAGTTTTACTGAGTTGTTTTCAGTGCATTTTCTGCAGCATCAGAACTACTTAGAAGGCAATAGTGAGGTTAAAAATTGTGGTTCTTTCTCAGTTTTGTACCTGCAGCTGTCTTTGAGCCTAAAACTGCTCCATTACTGATTTCTATAATTCCTATACTCCAAGTATTGAATCATAGAACCATTTAGGTTGGAAAAGACTTCTAAGATGATTGAGCTCAAACATTAATCCAGCATGGCCAAGGCCACCACTAAACCATGCTCCCAAGTGCCACAGATACATAAGTGTAAATACTAACTCTGATAGTACTGAACACCTACTTTTAAGCAAATAAATGAAACCTAAGTCTCCAGTGAGTTTAATGGGAACTAAGACACCATATCTACAGGAAGATCCTGTATTTAGCTGCATTAACTCAGCTGTTTGAATGCCCTTGTAAAATCTTTTTCTGAATTCCTGGAGTTTGTAAGCTCTGCTCCTGTATTTTGCACACTCTCAGTCCCATCAGCACCTTTTAAGTTTTCAAATATCAAACTGTTACGAGCCTAGCTACATTCAGAAAACTAAATATACATTATATATGCCACTCTGCTCTGTATCATTCATTTATCATCAGATAATCCGAAGTGAGGATCTGTATGCTCCAAGAAGAGTGGTAAGCATTAAGAGCAATTGTACAGGACTTCAAGGAAGGAAGAAAACAGGAACAGCTGAGATATAAAGAGGCAGGGTAGAAACTGCACACCATGTGCACTTCTTCAGTTCTTGCCTTCAACTGTGGTACCTCTAAAGCAAAGCCATTTCAGAGACACTGTATGGGAAAAAGAGCACCTGGCTTTGTACACAGAATTCCTTCCTTTTGCCAGATGGAGGTGAGATGAAAAAGCCAGTGCTGCTGTTTTATAATAGTGCATCAGTTTGTAAACTTACCACAGTGTTAGCTGACATCTCTATGCAGAATTCCTTCTCTTCATTTGGGCCTAAGGTACCACTGGCAGGGGACACCACGATGGAGCAGGAAGCTGCCTGGCTTCCAATGAGCTGTCAAACAGAAAGGACATTCAGCTCATGCTGCCAAACAGAAAGGACATTCATCTCATGCTGATTCTCTCCCACTGTCTCTTCTAAAAAGACCAAGCTATTCTCAGGCTTAGGACACTTTCAGGTAGCAACACCTACAGTTTGTCAAGACTGGCTTTACAATTCTCCATGGGTGATAAGATCTTCATGCCTACATTGACTCCAAGTAATTTCAGGTGTCCTTCTGAGGCTGCTGGGCTGGGAGCAGAGTCACTGTAATTCCTCTCACATTCTCAAGCCTTTCCAGGATGAAGCCAATCTATCTGATATGAGAGCAGCATCCCACATGTGCCCCACCTCTCTCCACTACAGAGGTGGGGGAGAGACAGTCCTGGTGTTGGCACCTTCCCTAAGTGACCAGCATGGAATGTACCAAGAGCTTCCCCTCTTTTGTTAACACATAAACATCACATATCAGGAAAAATGCTCAACATATTCCTTCTAGGCTCCAGATGCTCCAAAGTGTTTTCCTGTAGATCCTACACCATGCACATGCTCTGTTAGGATCCCTTGGGCACCTGAGGACACTCGGGTGGCACTGAGTGCTTATATGTAGGCAATTGAGCTGAGCCCTGGATGTCAGAGTAGCTCTGAATGACCAAGGCACTGACATTTCCATTGACTGAAAAGAGAGTTCAGATCACAGCTGAAATTCTGACACTAAATTTAGGGCTCCTACTCTGTAAGCTGAAACCCAGTCAGAATGTGAAATTTAAGCAGAGTTCAGACACAATTCAAAAAGCACCATAACTTCTTAGTTTTACTAAATTAAATGCAAACCCTAAATTGCCAGGGCACTTTGTTTAATGCTCTGGTGGCTTTACATCTTATGACTCCTTGTATCTGCTCACTCATTCTCCCACAGATCCACAGACAGCAACAACACAATGACATCAACTGGTAATTAATCTTTTAATAAAGGTTGGTCTAAAGTTGAAGTTCTGCTCCCAAGCCAGCAACCAGCAATGACTACTCGAAAGATACATCAGAAAAGCTTTTAAGAATAGTCATTATTTGTATTCCTACAGAAAATGCAATTTCCATCCCTGCTGTATGCTTCACCCATTAGAAGAGCATTTACCTTTCCCCATAAGTATTTTGCTGGCAGCAGTGTCTGGTTAAAAAGTTTACTGGTTGCTTTGACAGGAACTCCAGTATAAATTTCAGTGAATACTAGATGACTAGATATCAGGCACGCTTGAGGGGTCTGAACTTCAACAAAAACAGGAAGATGACTGGAAATAAACACACAGATGGTCTATTGTTACTGTTAATGAAACGTGCTAGACATAAAACAGCATGCTGGGAAGAATGATGTTTATGTTTATTTAGCAATATTAGAAATTTGATAGTTCATTGGTAGGTTACACAACCCCACTCTGAGTTCATATTTTTGTTGTAGGAGAGAAAACTACCTGAAGTGAAAACCAGAAGTGAGCATCAGGAAAAACAAAACAAATGCTGCTTTTCCTCCTTACCTTCCTTTTCCATTTTCTACCTCCAGTTCCAGCACTGTCTGGAGACGCTGGCACTGCAATGATGTGAACTGAACTGAAACTGTGCATAGACCCAAAGGAGGTATTTCTCCAGCTGATGGCTGGATGGTGAAGGTGGATACCTGGGAGACAAAAGAGGGAACAGAATTTTTTTGACATGTGCAAAACAAGGGTAAAATGTTGAAGCCAGACAATCTAATTAGAGCTTCCAAGTGTCTTAATTTTTCCTCAGATGTGCCCTTTCTCTCTGCCTCTTGAGTTGCACCTGGGTTGATGTCAGGAAGCAGTGCCAGCGTTGTGAGCCTGGCTACACAAGGAGGCAGGGCTTTGCTTCTGAGAGAAGGGCAGTCAGAGCCAAGGGCACAGCAGGGTCAGCTGTGCACGGACTGACAGGGAACGTGAAGGAGAAGCAATCAGCCTCAGCAGCAGCACCTGCTCCCAGGCAGCAGCAAGTTGCCAGCAGTGGGAAGGGTTCTTGGACAGAAGGGTGAGGAAGGAGGGTTGGGAGAGCAGAAACAGGAAGAGCATCAGCAAGGAGTCGAGGCTCAGATTCTTGTCCAGGATGCTGATGTGGGTGTGTGGGAGAAGGGTTCAGCAGTCTCAGCTCTACTAAAGCCTTAAACTCTTACTTATATCAGCAGCAGCTGAAATCACTGTCATTAAAGAAATACTCCGTGTCTCTTTGGATCAGGCTGGCAGGGGATTTGTAACAAAGGGAAATAGAGAAAAATTGTAAAGAAGCATTCAATCTCAAAAGAACTCATGCACTTATGAAACTGTGCAGGAATCACAAAAATTAGAACTTCTGATAGCTGGAATGAATAATACAACTCCTAAGCAGAAGAAATAAAATAGCTAAGGAGGGAATACAGCCAGCTGTAGCAGTGACTTACCTCTTCATTCCTTTCAGCTAGAAAAACCTGGCTTTCTTGCATCCTCCACTGTGCTGGCACCTGACAGAGATTTTTAATCTCAAAGGTTCTTGACACAGTCTCTCCCTGCTTAGTCAAACCAAACCGGAGTGATGGAACATCAATACAGAGAAATGGACCCTAGGACAGCAGGAAACAGACATCAGAATGGACACATCTGCCAAAACTGCCTCATTAAGAAAACATATATTATCTAGGATTAACATCTGATTTCACAGAGAATATCAGAAAGCAAATGCACTGTGTAATACAAAAAAATTCTGTGTGTCATAGGAATATCAACATTGACTCAATTGTCACTACAGCAAAAATAACTCCTGTTTGTAACTACTTAAGATTTCTCAAGCCATTTAGAGGCAAAAAAGAGCTTTATTTGGACAATGGCCAGGCCACACAGTTCATCCTCCTGCAAGACTGAACTGTTCCTTACCTTAAAAGCAGCCTCAACATGCAACACAACTGGCTCTGGACATGGCTCAACGTGACACTGCAGGTTACGTCTGACGAGCCCAGGTTTGCTTCCAGAAATTGCCAGTACAAATTCACAGCATTTATTCACATCTAGAAGAGAAAATATCAGGCTCCTGTCTCACATTTTTGTAAGAAACCACCTGCTTCAAGCTCTTACTGTAGCTTCTGGAATCAAATTAAGTCTCCTGCTTGCTCCAGGGGGCTGAGGATCAGGTAATTTTTCATTATAGTGCTCTGAGACTGTCATAAATTGATACAATCAATTACTGTCCCATTTTTCATTAATTACTGCTCACATGTCACAGAAACTTTACCTATGACACCAGTATGAGGTTCAACTTCCATGATCTCACAGACGGTGATTTTCTCCCATGTGTACTTGATCAATGTTTTGCTGTTGTTCCACAGCTGAAACAATTAAAATCAATGAGACAATTAATGTACTTTAAGCCTTCAGAGCAACAAGTCAATTTGCTGAGAGCACTGATACACTGCAAACTATTTTTTGTGAGTCATCATTTAATAGTGTCCCCTTCATATGGGTGAAGGTGTTCTCTCAAAACATTAAGAAAATCCATTAACAATTCATTCCAAGAACATTATCATATTTTAGACTCAAACTTTCCCATTTTTCAAAAATGTAACAGAATTTCTAAACATAAACTGAAAACCTTTTGAGTGCAGCTTTTATTTTTGTCAAAGGCTCTGTTTGTGAGGGAGATGCAAGCTCTTGAAATGTTTGGTCTGCTCTTCAGATCTAGTCAAAACATTACTTCTTAATTACAGCACATAACTTTGTTCTCTGAAGCACAATTATCTCTAAGCACAGTTCAAAATCTTATCTTTTTAAGACTAAAAAAAATTGGAAACTGTAAAGGATGTTGTTCTATTGTCAGTAAGTGGCTTAATTACCTCTATTACATGTATAGCTGTACTGGATTACTGGGAAGTATGAAATGGCTGCTTTAAATTGAAAAAAAAATAAATTCTAGGAAAAGAAATCAAAAAACCAAATGCTGACTACCAGGATCTCTAAGAAAAAATGGAAAAACCATTAACTGGGAAATGGCTTCCTGCCTGGCTCTTGCTAACAGGCCTGTTTTTCCCAAGTGAGTCTAAGATCAAAGGATCCTGAGTTGTAGTGAAGGGGATGCTGTGTGAGGGGACAATTGCAGCAGCATTCTGTCCCAGAATGGCCAAAGAGAAATGACCAAAACCTGCAGGAAAGAATAACATCTAGTAAGCTGCAGCATATGTGATTATTTTTAGCTCTTCTGTGCTTTGCATGAACAGTGCCTTCATTAGTTATGAACTAATTTAATCATCCATTGACTATTCCTCCCAGCTGGAAAAATTTTTACACTACAGGAGTGACAAAGTGATAAGCAGCAGGTTAGTGACCCAGAAAAACATTGAGAAGGGGTCAAACTCTGTGGTATCAAACTGGAAAGATGAAAAAGGAACAAAGGCTGCTGCCTGGAGTGCAGGGCTGAGCTGGGGAGGGCATTTCAGTGCAGACACTCCTGGAGTCATGGCCTCTTTTAAAAACATTTCAGGAAAACTAAAATAACACTGACTGTCTGATATCTTCTAATAACACCTATGACATCTAGTGACACAAACCACATGACAATAGTGAAGTCAAAAGCATACAAACCTTAAATGTTTTCTTGACATTTACACCAATGAAGTTTTCTCCAGGGATAATAATGGCATATGGTTCCAGAAGAAGCTGAAATGGTTCTGTTGAGCCTTTAACTTCTATTTCCAGTGCTATTACATCCTCTACTCTGCATTCTGGGATGCTTTGAAACATCCCCTCTTCTACTAAACTTTGGGAGGAAATATGGTAGAATCAATAAATATGTTAAACCAGTGTTAAATTGGATCCTGTCTCTTAATTGCCAGATCAAAACTGGTAACTATTGAAAGTTTCTCAAGTAAGTTTCACTGTCTGTGGGCAATTAGCTCAACCAATTAAAAACTTCATTATACTTAAGGTATTCTAGTTGTCCCAGTTTATGCATGAACATGTATGTAAGTCACATACTGCTGTGACAGAGTAATAATAGGAAACCCAGGAAAATAAGCAGACAAAATGACAGCATTATCTTTTTCCAAGAGAGGAAAAGCTAGGGCCAGGCATGAGGGAGGATTTCAGAGATGCTCTTTGTACCACAACTACTTGTGCAGATAATATTCTTTATATTTGTCAATCCATCATCACCAGAAAGAAGGAAAATCCGAGTAACTTAATGCAACAGAACAGATAAATTGTGGCTACATATCTAGAAAATGTTTCTCAGCTTACCAAGATGATTCTGGGATGTCCCTCAGTACCATCTGAATCACACTGTGATAACTCTTCAGCTGCACAAATGAAGGAGAAAAGGATTTTAGAGTCAAGTAATCATTTATGTTGAAGCTCAAAAAAAGATGGAAAAGTGGTTTACATGTAAAGGATAAATGATCATCATCAGAGTCCTAAGCTCTGATAAACAATATTCAAACTCTGGAGTTACTAAAAGAAAACATGTTTGACTGCAAAACATTAAGCCAGATTCTGATCTCATGGTGTATGGTTCCAAGAAAAATACTCATTTTTGACATGCCTGTTATTATTTCCCCTGTATATTGCATACTACACACAAGCATCTGTAAAGACTCCCCAAATTAAGCTCAGTACTGCTGTGCTAATTGAGAAGTTTCTTCTAACTGCTCCAGAGTATTCAGCTTAACTCACTATCAATCTGATCTTCAGTAAGAAACATGATTTTTCCATCATGGGAAGAGAAGGTCTTCTGTATTCTAATGGAGGTGGAGAGAAAAGAAACACAGAAGCAGGCCTCAAATCTGAAGGGCTCTGCAAAAGCTTCATTTGTTTGTAGACAGACACTGATTTTGATGTATATTTTAATTCAATATATATTCTGTGAACTAATTATTTCAAAAAGCCAGGTAGTTTCTCTTCCATACATATTTGAGATATTTCTTGTGTCTGTCAATCAACACAGCATGGGACATTCCCCCTCTTGGGCTTTCTTTGGATCAGGTTTCTCTAAATACAGTGAGCTCATGCTCCTTATTTACAGGGACAGGGAGCAGAAATTGAGAGAACAGTCCCTGGGACAACTGCATTCCAACATCCTTGCACCCCTCTTTACCAACAGCTGCACGCAGCATTTGCCTGCCAAAGGTTCCTACTATCCCCTTAATTCACCACTCAGCTGTTCATAGGACCCATTTCAGGCCAAAAAAACTACAGCTGGAAACACTTTAAATAATCAATGTTCCTGAACCAACTTATTTAGGCTGGAGTAGGTACAAGGCACATCCCCCAAGGAAAGGGGGAAGGGTCAGGAGCTGGTGGAGGAGCTGATAGAGGGGTGAGGGTGGTAACTTCACCAGCCAGCACAGCTGCAGTGTGAGGATGTGTCCACAATTTCAGTGTAAAATTAACTGTGTCCAGTCAGTCCCCAAAATTACATGAGATCAGAAACTGTCTCACATTTTGCAGTCAAAACATGTTTTCTTTCAGTAACTTTCTACATTTTGAACACTGTTTATCAGAGCATAGTACCAGCTAATTAAATTTAATTTAGAAAAGTTGCACAGCAAGGATTTTATGACTTGAATAAAAATACACAGCTGGAGTTTGTAGATAGGAAGGAATCATAAGCCATACCTCCTGTGGAGTGTAAGTGAGAATAAACTCATGATCTGCCCAGGGAAGCAAAATTCCCTGCTCAGGATTTAGGGAAAAGGCTGACTCTGGGTCTTGACTGTATTTGACCTGTGTAAAGTCTGCAGTTTCTTCTGGTATTAATGGTTTCAGATTAGGCTTTGTTATCTGCCAGAAGAAGGGAAGTTCCACATGGCTGCAATGAAAATAAACAACAAAAAAGCTACGATTAAAAAATCAGATATTTTTGAGTAAAATATACTCAGAAAACGTTCAGATCCTTTTTCCTCTCTTCACAGGTTACAGGGAATTGACTTTCCAGTTTCTGTGAGCTGCAAAGCTGCTGAGGCAGCATCAAGTCAGAGTATATAAACCATACAAAGAACATGCTAATATATGAAAGTAAATTCTATAAATGTGTAAGATAACACCTTCTTGCCTTATTTGAACTTGTCATGTGATCCAGCTTTTAGAAACTCTACAATTCTTCTTTCAAAGATCTGGGATGAACAGGACCTTTCCTGCTGACACCAGTAGGTTTGCCTTGGATCACTGCTGATGACCTACATCACATTCTGAATTTAATCCAAATGCAAGATGTGATCTTTAACATGTCAACAAACACAATGTCTCCAGATAAAATTATAGCCATGGCTCTGCCTCACTCTCTGCAATCCAGAAAAGGTTGCTTAACTAGGCTGTTTCAGCAGGAGAGTATTCCATGGAATGTCTTCATGGGTTTGAGAATCTTGCTCATGCTGACCTCAAAAATTCTGTCTTAGTACGGCAGAGGAAAAACACTGGAATTTGAAAGTATTGCTGATAAAACTGGACATTTACAATTTCTTGTATCACTTTCTGTAGCAGAAGGTTTCTTCTTCCTGCTTCTGTAGAGTTTACTCTCAGCCTGGCCAGCTTTGTTTTATACAAATGCTGACACCAGATGTGCAGGGAGTGCTGTGGTGATTATAGCACAGAGAAAATGTGGAAATTGGCACAGTCACATCCTTTGTCAGTTTACAATATCCAGTTCACCAATCACACTTTCTTTACCCAAACATCAGCCTGTTTTGGCATTATGCATGTGTGATTTCCAGGCCACAAAATAAACTGCCAGATATTCACTGCTTGCAAACAGCAATTTACATTAATGGTCCTAAAGCCTGCACTGACCTTCTCATTGCTTTGATGATCTACAGCCTCTATCTGCTGCATTCATGCACGAGTGTATTTCTGTTGAAGTCTGACTGATTCTGAGCAAAATCAGGATGCCACTATGTTCAGTATAGTGTAATGGTCCATAAGGACTCATTTGTTGACTTCAAATTGAATTTATATTTAAATCTGTA
>VZUA01095776.1:23655-33897 GCA_013401035.1 Horornis vulcanius
ATCAAAGCAAATTTTTGCAAAAGTAATCCTGTTTGGTATAGTTGAGGTTAGATATCTGAGAGGTGCAGGTGTACCATATCCATATGTAATTAATTTCATATCCCATGAACATTAATTAATAGCATAAAATATAATTAAATCATAATTCCATAATATTTGGAATTAGTAATTACAACTGGGAGTTCAGGAATCAACAAAACACAAACATAGAAATGTGGCCCCTACTTACTTCTCCAATATAGTGAAAAAAAGAGCCTAAGAATGCAAGAACAAATAATGGAGGAAAAATCCAACAGGATTACATTTTAATAACTAGTAAATCTACGATAAGTGAAAATGAATTAGATATCAAAATGTAGAAACTGTGCTGCCAATTTTTTCCACATTTGTTTTGTGACACAAAATTGAAGACGAATTGAAGTCAAATAAAAAAAAAAAAACCAAACAAGTCTGCTTAACTTTAGAGAAATTTAGTATTTGGATACTACTGACATGTTAATACTGGAAGTGATACTTTAGCTTGGACTGGGATGACAAAAGGTTTTGATCCTTGACTCTCCACTAATATATGATCTTCATACTCTCCCAGATATTCAGGAATAAACTGCACTGTATACTGGCATGCCATCCCAGGAGCAATCATTCCTCCCTTTCCTGGATATTTTCCTGGGGGGGAAAATAAAAACAAAACAAAAAAAAAGGCATAAAATTAAAAAAAAAACAAACAAAACAACCAACCAAAACCAAAAAAACACCTCCCCAAATTGGCAGTAATATTTATGATCATGCATTCCTCTGGAAAGGTGCCTGTAAACTCCTCCTGTTTATTGCCTAAGTCAAGCTGATAGAAAGGGATGAGCACAAGAGGCCTGGCATTGCAATCTGGGAACGTGAACACGTTCCAGGGAGCTCAAAGATTGCTTTGTCTGAAATATACTCCTCATAAACACAGAAAACAGTGAGGAGAAACTTAGAGACATTATCCAGTTTTGCTGTACCCCAAGACAAAAGGGCTTCCATTGAGGCATTTGACTTCTAAATATTCCTCCAATTCCTGGGTTATCACAATCTCCTCAGGCAACCTANATCACAATCTCCTCAGGCAACCTATCCCAGTGCCTGGCTATCCTACTGTAGGAAAGACAATTTTCTTAACTTTCCTCTAACCCATCCTTCCTTATTGCAGTTATTTATTGTTACTGTTATTGTTATTTCTTGCCCTCTTCCTCCTAATTTTTTTCAGTGTTCATCTGTTCCCAGAAGAATTTTGGAAAAGACTCCATCTAGGTATTCCACAGACACATTTCAATCTAACACCACTTTAGTTTAGTCTTCTTGAATTCCTCATTAGACCATTTAAATCTGTTTATGAGTTGCATGTGAATGGCCCAAAGTCAGTTTTCAGTTTCTAAAGAACTGAGCATTGTGGATAACAGAACCAAACAGAACATCTCTGGAAAATCTTTGTCAGAGAAGGTGAATTAGATTTTTTATGTGTTAACATTTTAAAGTCAGAAGAATCCTTACCTGGCCAAATGAAAAATACTGAAGCAGAGGGGGGGATAAGTCTTACATGTTGAGCTGTTGAAGTGATGTTCCGTAGCTCTATAGTCATCTTCATTTAAAAAGAAAATAAAATTGTCCATTATATTTATCATCACTCATGAAAATATTTGCAATTCCCTGATACTACTGCTGCTGCTAGGACTAATTACTTCATCATCACAACCAACCCCAAAATCCCAGTTTATTCAATAGAGGCTGAATCAAACAGTACCAAAACAAAGCAGAGACTGAGAAGAGCCCACTTCACTGCAAAGCAGTCTTCACTGCTTTGTGTGTCAGTGGAAGATGGGAAAGAGTATCTTCAAGGAAGTTAAAGGGTCATAAATTCAATATACAGAAGAAACTCAGATTTTATTAAAATTCAGAACGGCTAAAGACTGGGTGAAGTATGTGGATCATGATAGGACATAATTCTTTAGGAAGGCAGAATTAACTCTCTATAAAGAACCTTCTCACCTCATAAACCTGCCCAGCTTTATCATACGAAAACAGGACAGAAGGTGGATTGGCAAAAAATACAGGAACAAATGAGGTATCACTGAAAGATTTAAAAAACAAAAGATTATCTTACTGCCTGGTTCTCTAAATACAGATAAAATGAGAAATTGCAAAATGTCTAGTTTGGCAAAACCAAAATATCAAACAGACATAATTTGTTATTAAGAGACTATGTAAGAAATTTAGCTCAAAATATCTCTTGGTTAATCCACAGCAATTCTGTAGTGGAACTCTGTGTGCTGCAGCCCAGAATCCAGAAACTGTACACACTACATACCCTTTACTATCTTCTGCTTTTCTTCTGGCTATGATTTCTTCTACTTTTTCTTGAGAAATTACAAGAGATTTGCCTCCATGAAGAGTATTGGGTGGGAAAAAGCGTGGGTTCTTCAAGTAATTCTGTCTTTTCTCAAGTCTGGAGAGGTACTCACTTAATTCCTCTGCTTTCCAGGACTTACTCTCTTTCATGACTCGTTTCTGTGAGGCTTTCATTTTCTTTGAAAAACAAGAGTGTACAATGTAACATTAAACACAGTGATTTTGAGGATGAGGAAAAAGGGAGCTGCACGTGTGTAATTAAAGACACACAGCAATGAAAATTGATATGGAAAATACAGTATTTCTCCTTTTTTTAACAGAGTAAATATAATAAATACTGGTGTTAAATCAACAATGGGTCAATATTCCCCTTTGCTGCAGGAACAGCAACAGGCCTTACAGATCAGACAGACTAAAACTAACTTGTAAAATGTACCTTACTCATGGTTTTAGCCTCAAGGCTGGAGCCTGGAGTCGAGGACGGAGTTGTCACACTGCTAGGTAAGGAGATACTCTCATCCAGTGAAAAAGCACATTGTTTATGTGTCCCTTTCAGGTATCCAGGTTCTGATTCTCCTGCAATTCAAAGAAAAAAAAATCTTTTAGAGGAAGTATTTAGTCTAAGCCTAAGTGTTTGAGTTTGTTGCTGGCAAAAATCCTCTAGAATTTAATGTAGGTTTAGAATTTATTTTGTACAAACAAAGCTTAGTAGTTTAATAAGAAAGCTTTTAGAAGCACTAATTAAACAGGCTGTGTACAGTTATATTACTCCCAGAAAGTTAACCTTGTAAGGGATGTGAGATTTTTCATTTTGTTTGGAATCACAATGGGAAAAAAACAAAACACACATACTGAAATTTGTGATTAAGTTTATTACTCTGAAATGTTTGTTTTGGCTAAACTGAAAAAAAATAATTTTAATGATCCTAAAACCTTTCATCTTGGCTCGCACATAAAAAAAAAGAAGTAAAGAAGTCTAGACATTGTTCCTTACTGATCTTCATGTGCAAATAAAACTAATATATTTCAAAAACTGGAAAACTTTAAACCCTAAAAAAGAATAAAATTTTATTTCACTGAAAATAGTTTTTACTTTATTGTAACTGCTTCTCTTCTCTATACACAAGATGTAGTGGCAGCTTTTGTGCTAATGAAATTGGATAGAGATAGAACAGTCACTAGGACAGTTTTTGTGTGAAATGGAGAAAACTGTAAACAAATGTGCAACAATGATTAAATATCTAAAAATTTAAGAACATCTAAACTCAGTAGTTTTGAATTTATAAATTCTACTCTGAGAATGTGCCCTTAGTGGAATCTTATGCTTAAAATACTAGAGTCCCTTCTGCTTTGGAAGAAAACTATAAAAATATACTCAGATCTGCTACATCCTCCAACACTTCAATTACAGAGTATTCTAAAAAGTTTAAATTACTTTCTGCTTTAAAGTTACCTTTTGGTGCTTTAGCAAGAGGTAATTTCTCAGTGATGTAGTCCTCAGGACAGATTAAATTATTTTTTCTGAGAAGTTCATTATCCACAATCGACCGAAAAGAGGATGCCACTGCAATAGTAAAGCCCACAAACAAAAAATAATTAAAAAAGAGCAAAATAATAGCCCCTTAAAACACACTGTCTTGATCAATCCAAAGTAATGTTGTTTTTACACCTCATCCCTGTCAGGTAATATTTTTTTATAGAAAATGATGTGATATGATATATTGTATATTATATTTTATAGAAAATAATATTATAGAAAATAATCTGGTATTTTAATCTCAAGACTTGGACATACATTTCCACAATTCTAAATTCAGTTTAAACCCAGCTGAGCACCCATTGGAGAAATATTTAACCTGTTCCTGCTATATATCAAGGTATGTTAGTATGCTTGTAGTACTTAGGTGGTAACCCCTCAATCCAAATTTAATACCTTGAACATGGCCTGTTTTTTCAGTTTCTCCATGTTAAACAGATGTCACTCTACCTGAACCTCTGCACAAAATCTTTCAAAGTTACTCTGTTGATGTAAAGCCAAGCCCAAGCTGGTGTCCAGGTACCATGAGCACGTACTGGGGAGCAACATTCCAGAATCCTCACCTGGTGGCAGCCCCAGCTTGTGGAAATCTTCCCCTGCATCAATCTTCATCTTGTTAAGAACCCTTTCCTCTTCAGCTTTTGCTCGGGCCTGGGCCTGAATGATCTCTTCTTCTGCTTTGTCAGCTTCTGTCAATCGGCTCTTATACTCAGCCAGAAGCTGCCACGGGCACGGGTGAATAGAGAGAAAGTTGAGCTGTTATAGGCAGAGGTTTTCTCTTTGTCTTTGAGAGGTAAACACAGACATATTAGTAAAACATCACTACTTTACAAGCATCAATTGGCCTGCTAAAACACTGCAATTCCACGATGACACAAACTAGAAAAAAACACCTGTGGCTCAAATCATCCAGCATCAGCCTCCACTTTTATACACTGACAACAGCTATTGGAGTGATGACAAGATAGGAAAGCTGGGCCACTGATCAGCAGGTACAAGGAAAGGTTTTCAGCCAATACAAAAGGCATTTAAAGGGCTACTGCTTTTACAGGTTGTACTGTGTGTCTGAAAACCCAACTAAAGATAACATCTACATGAAGTATCATGTGAATATTAACCTACTTGAAAAGTTCTGTGGGAAACTGTGCTCAAGTAAATTTCCATTAAACTGTCAACTGTAGGATCAAGACCTGCCTTTAAATTTTATTTTACAGAAGATCTAAGTAGTGACTAAAGAGCTCCAAACTGACTTGGTTTGGACTAGTACCTTCTCTAGCTCATCTGTATAACTGTCTTGATAAACACTGTCTCCTCCTTGGGACTTAATCCAGTTTGTTGCCATGTCCACCTCAAAAACATCTCCAGTGTACAGGTCCTTAAAGGCACTAGCCAGCACATGGGAGATGTCCTGGGGAAAGAAAATGAGAATGTTTAGAGCTTAAAGCAAGAGATAAGATGGGAAGAGATCACTGGGTGCATGCAAACGGCTGTAATTAGCAAATGGGAAAAGACACCTGGAAAGGGGATGTGTGTGCAAACAAACACTGAGATGTAGATGTGTGTGTGTGTGTGCTGTGGGACAGGGTGTCTGTGCTGGCTGGCTGTGTAGGTGATGGTGATGGGCACAGTTCTCAGTGTGCAAGTGTGTGTGATGGATTGTGCAGGGATGGGGCTGTGTCTGTGGGGAGAGTGTGTGGAAGGGAGATAAGAGCACTGTACAGGTCTGTACACTCTGTGTGTGTGTCAGTCCTCGTGCAGGGCATGTGTTTGTGCCCCAGGGTGTGTGCAGGGGTATGTGAGGCTTTTAGTATGAGGATTTGTGTGTGCAGGGCTCTGTGTTTGCAGGGGGATCTGTACGTGCAGGGATGTGAGAGGCTGTTTGCAGCGGGGCCTGTGTGAGGCCGTGGGTGTGTGTTTGTGAGGTTGTTCATAGCAGGGTCTGTGTGTGAAGCTGACTGCAGGGTGGTCTCTGTGTGATGCTGTTTACAGTGGGGGGTCTGTGCATGCAGGGGTGTGTGTGTGAGGCTGTTTGCAGTGGGGAATCTCTGTGTGTGAAGCTGATTGCAGGGGGGGTCTGTGAATGTGTGTGTCTGCGTGCCTCCAGGGTAAGTGCAGGTCTCTGTGTGAGGCTGTTTTCAGGGTCTGCGTGCAGGGCTGCGGCGCTACTGGGAGCTACGCTATTTGTGCCCGTACTGCCCAGCCCCGCTGCGTTACCTGGGGGTCGGGGCTGGGGCTCCCCTCAGCCGTGTCCAGCCCGGCGCTGGGCTCCTCTGGGCTGAAGCGCTTCTCAGCCATGCCCAGGTCGGCGCTGGGCTCCTCTGGGCCTGGGCCGGGGCTGGGGCTCCCCTCAGCCATGTCCCGCCCGTCGCTGCGATCCGGTGTGTCGATATTCGGGCTCTCCTCAGCCATGGCCGGCCCAGCCCCTCCTCAGGCTCCCGGCGTCGCCGTTGCCGAGTGACCGGGCCGGCGGGCGGGCACGGCGCGGCCTGCCGGGGTAATGGCGGTGCCCCCCTTCCCTCTCCCCGCCACCATCGCCCCTCAGGGGCCGGAGGAGGCTCTGGGGGACTGAGTGCGGCACCCCGAGAGTCTGAGGGGCTCATACCCCGTCCCCTCCCTATCATGGACTTGTGATCTTTTAAGGACGAGTAACCTCGTGACTTAATAAGAAATAAAATGTTGACTTGAAATCTACGAAGGGGGATTTTGACTTTTGGGAGACTGCTCGCCCCTCCGCCGCTGTGCAGGTCGCGGGTTGGAGATGAGGGAAGAGGCTAAATCCTCTCCTGATTGCCCACACGTGGGACGAGAAGCCTGGGCTCATCCCTGCCCCTGGAACCGCGCTGGGAGATGAGAATATTCATCATCAGCCCCAACGCATCCATCTCCCCACTCTGCCTGCGGCGCCCTGGCTGTGTACTCTGGTTGCTAACAACAAGCTCCGCTGAATCCGGTGATATTTTCCATAGAAACCATCCCGGTGTAGATTTTCTCCTTGTCCTGTTGCCTTTTTATTCTTTTTTTCTTTTCTTCCTCCTTCTCCACTCTTTTTGCTCAGATTGAAGGAACCGGACCGTGGAGTCTGAGCTTCTCGATAGGTTTTGTACAAGTTGGGCAATGTTACCCCCTGAACAGAAAGTAACTGTGGCAAAAATATTTTGAATTTACCAACAGGTGTTATTCCACCAGCAGGTAAGCCAAAGGCTGTGAGTGTAAATCCCACGGCAACCAGGGGATCAGTTGAAATTCAACTTGGTTTTTTTTAGGTATATGTCACATGGTCTTGAGACCACAGGGTGTGACTAGCTTTAGGTCCTCAGCTCACCCAAGTCTATGTTTGGAATAAAACACTAAATTAAAGCCGGAGGCACTGCCGTGGTTTTAATTTCCCTGTGAAAAAGGGAAGCTTGCCCAAGATAAAGCTTGGCAAATCTGCAATATCCTGTTCCAAAGATTAAGGCAGAAAAATCACAGATGTCTGACAAGGATAGGACCAGGTACCTGTGCTTTCCAACAGAAAAAGTTCACAGCTTTCATAGAATCACAGAATCACTAAGGTTGAAAAAGATCTCTAAGATCATCAAATCCTAACATTACTCCACCACTGCTGAGATCTCTGCTAAACCCTGTCACCAAGTGCCACATCCTCACACTTTTTGAAGGCTTCCAAGGGGTGGTGACTCCACCACTGCCTTGAGCAGCATATTCCAATGTTTGATAAACCCTTCAGCGAAGATATTTTCCCTAATATTTAACCTAAACCTTCCCTAGTGCAACTCAAGACCATTTCCTCTGTTCCTGCCCTTATTCCCTGGGAGCAGAGCCTGACCCCCTCGGCTGTCCCCTCCTGTCAGGGAGTTGTGCAGAACCAGAAGGTCCTCCCAGAGACTCCTTTTCTCCAGGCTGAGCCCCCCCAGCTCCCTCAGCTGCTCCTTGTGCCCTCAAACAATTTTGTTTCTGTGCAGGCTTGTAGGTTCTTGCCTTTAAGATTCGCTGCATGCACATTTTAACACGTTTCCATATTAGAAGTCCAACTTTTATGTGCTATTACAATTGATTTTAACATCTGTTTGCTAACTGGAACATTAGTAAAATCCAGCATTTTAAAAAAGAATTCTTTCCCAGCCTTTAAAATGGTGACAGTAAAGCAGATGTTTTTGTTTAAAACAGTATATAGAAGCACATGAAAACTGACTGTGGAAAAAACTTTCTGTACTTTCATCTTTACTGTCTTTCACTAACTTGCCAAGCACATCATCTCATCTTAGAAGCTGGATTTTGTTTTTCAAACTACAGTTCATAAAATCTGGAAGTGAAGGTGAGATCCATCTGCCCAGAAGCCAACTGCAGGATCAGAAGGAGGGGTGTAAACCACTATTCCAGAGCAATGCACAATTGTTTCCCATATGACAATGGGATATTTTTCCTTAGATTTCCATTTTTATGCCATAATCATTTACTCAGATAAACTTAATAAATGCCACAGTTCCTATTATAAAACTGTTTAATTCACATATCTATATATGTCACACACATATATGCACTTTTTCATATAAATATGATGAGCATTAAGAACAATTTGCATCAAATATCATCCTCTTTATCATCATTATATTTAAGTTCCAAAGGCTGAAGAGAGACTCATGCTTGTAGGGAATGGGAAAAAAAAAAAGAAAAAACCCTCAAACAGCAACTTTATCCTACATTTATATGCATAAATATACAGGTATAAATATTTATATGTGTAAATGTACACACTTTCTCTAACTGCCATGTATTTCTTTAACCAGGTGTTTTACTGTGGATTTCCCCTCTGTACCATGTAAAGTTGAATTTTATGGTGGGTTTTAGGTTTGGATCGCGTGTGTGGATCTGAACAGACTCTCAAAGGCCCCACCTTGATGCTTGTTACAATGTGGAGCACAGGGGGATTTTTCTTGGAGAAAACTAATCTGAAACTGAACTCTCCTGGATCACCTGATCTGCTCCATCAGCTAATGGGCTCTCAGTCTACAGGACCAGACCCAAGTTAATCTGGAATAAAATATGTGCAAATGCCTGTCACAGACCTTAGAGGAATCATAATTTCTGCTAAAATACATATTAATCCACTTTTTAAAGCAGTCTTCCTGTCTTGTCAGGATCATGTTGCTTTTCAGTATTTATTTTGGTCAAACTTCCCAGGTGGTCCCCACACATTCCTTGTTATCCCATGGTGACTCTGCAAATTTCAGGTGTTGTCCAAACCCTTTCTTTCTTCTGCTAGCAACATGTTCAGAAAAAGTCCTTCCCATTGTAATCTGACAAAATCAGAGTCCTGGAGGTGATTTGTTCAGCCAAATGAAAATATGATAGGACAAGCCCAGCTCCCTCTTTCTCCTCTCTAAGACTGACAATAACAGAATATTTTTACATATAAAATACCTGGATGTGATTTGAATGCAAACAGGGAGCTCAATTACTGAGCAGGAAGTTATGTGTACATAAAAAAAATTGCAGAGTGGAACTGTATCTTAACATTTTTTACAAAAATATCAATCTCCATACCATTTCTATTTACCTCGCTCCTCTTTTATCAAAAATATAGATAGATGTTAAATCCTGGGTCTGTAAGTCAGCCAGTACATTTCTTACTATTTCTATATTTATAACCAATGAGCTACTGTGCCTGAGTATAATTTTAAATGATTATGAACATGTATTCCTTAAGTGTACAAACACTGGAATAGCATTCTTTCAATGCTTGTGGGAAAGTTCATACATTTATCTTCCTAGTGACTCCAAAATCTTCACTAATGTCAGTGGCGTGTCAATGTCTCTTTAGAGAGGGAGCACTCATTAGAGTGATTCCACTCATTTGGTGTTTGAAAGGTTCCTTTGAAATTATGAAATTTAGGACACTCTTAAAAATAAAAATGAAAGGCTTGCCCCCTTTGTGTTAATACAACAGTATGGATTAATTTAGAAATAGGTACCTATACATAGCTCAAATGTAAATATAATTCAAATTTATATAAATACATACAAAATAGTCTTGGCACTTATTTTGATTAAAAAAAACCAAACAGAAATCCTTGGGGTTCAGAATACATCAAAGCTCCACATATTTTTTGATATTTTTGGCATTTTCTGGCAACAAGACAAGTCCTGCAGGCTTCAGGTGGCATTCTTTAGATGTGGAAAAGCAAGGGAACTGCAGTGCTGCCTTTTGCTCTGGAGGAATTGCACTGTTTTACACGCTTGCATCTGGGCAAAAGAAAATTAATTCTAGTTATTTAAAATTTTTTTTGCTAAGTTTCTTTGGGGGGGTTTCGCGAAGTAATTCC
>VZUA01095776.1:37932-65402 GCA_013401035.1 Horornis vulcanius
GAGATTTTCATTTTGTGCTCCCATGACTATAGGGGGTTCCACCAATTATTTGTAAGGACTCTGTGAAAGCTAACAAGGAAATAGATTTACAAGCCAGTATTTGGCTTTTTCTTACAGATATACCTTTTGTCACCAAATTAAACAATAAGGTTAGCATTTTCATACTCCAGAATATTTCCCCCTGTGATCATAAAGGCCCTACTCAGTGCTAGTTTTGGTAGAAATCCATTTCTTGGCACCTGGTGGTGGATCATTGCCTCCATCTCTCCACATCTTAAAGATTTTGCAGTAGAAAAACGTTTAACTGATGCTTAATAGTGTTCATCCACCCTTCAGGGACATCACTGGGGAGATGTCTGTACCCCAGACCTGCACTGCAGATTCCAGGTTTGCAGATATATATATAGAGAGAGAGAGATAGATAGATAGATAGACAGATATAGATATAGATATGTACACATGCACACATGGATTAGATTTGTGTGAACCTCTTCTGTCCTGGAAGCAATCTGGCGTGCCATGGCAGAACTCCACAACAGATAATTTATGCTGCTGGGAATAACCCAATGATTGACACATTTTAGTAGGAAATATGGTTCTTTCTTCCCTTCTGGGTTTCAGTTCTTTTGGAAGTTCTTTCTACACATCAGCTAGGATTTCTATAAATGGAAAAATAAACCTTTGAAGAGGAGAAACTTTCACTCTGTTTCTTCTGCTTTTCTCACCACCCTTGGAGCACCTGTCTGAGATCACCCTACTACTTACATTTTATTCCCTTGTGATTTACCTGTCTGGACTCATTCATCCAAGCTATGACTGTCAGAAAACCATGGCTAGGGCCTGTTTTGAGCTGTCTCAGTGCCTCAGTACTTTACCAGGTTATCCCTCTTGTCTTGTAATCTTGTGCACAAAGAATTAAACTCCTTTTTTTCTTACCTTTATCTGACAGGTGTTTTCTCAGCAAACTGTCAGACACAATTGGTTTGCAGATATTCCCCTGCTCTCCTGATTTGGGTGAGTGAATTAGGAGAATTAGTTAGAGGGAAAAATGCAAATCATTCTTCCATGCCTGTCTGTGCTCTAGGTAATGTGAGGATGTGCTGAGCAAGGCCCTCAGCTGGTAAAGGATGGGGCGAGATCTGAATATTTGGAGTAGAAGATGGAGAAGACTCAAAATCTGCCTCCTGTAAAGTGCAGAGCAATAAGGAACTGCCTCCTAACTCAGAAGGAAAAGGAATCTCAGCCCCTCTAAGAAGAACATCAGGAGAAAAGCTTTTTACATTTTACCTTGAGTTATTTTCAGCTCCCAGAAAACTGCTAATTTAGGCCAAGCTCCAAACAATATCTTTCCTGGTGATGTTGTTTCAGGGTGATTAATAGGGTAGGTTTAAATGGATTTTTATCCTTTTATCCCCAGGAACTTGGGCACAGATGAATGACCCAGAAGGCCAGCGGAGTTAGGGCTGCACAACTGACAAAAGAACATCTTGCTCTAGTTCCAAAACATCATCTCAAGGAGGGTATTTATTCACTTTGGGACAACATGAGCATGGCTTGCTTTAACTATTTCCAAAAGCCCTTGCAAGGGTAGTTTGAGACATAAGTAAATTCATCCCAGGAAACACAATGTCATCTGCTGCAAAGGGCTGGAGTGCAAGGAGAGGATAAGGAGAGGGCATGAATATGTAGCAACCTGGTGTTAGTGACAGGAATGAAAAGGAAGAGCTTTGGATTTACTAAAAAGGCCTGGTCTCATTTTTGATTTATCCAAACTGTACCCTAGCTCATGTGGATTGGAAGGAATCTCACTGGAAATAGTGTTTGTAGGAGTCAAGATAACTCGGTATGAGAGGAAGAAAATCTATCCCACTGGGATGGGAGCGTGTGAGAGGCGGTGATGTCCTGAGTGCATGCAGAGTCTGTCATCAGCAAAATGTACAGCTGTGTTATCACCTTGCTTTCCCAGTGTATTATTTCATTTTTGCTGGTAGGGAAAGATAAGTCTGGCTCAGCCAAACCATCAGGCTTGTATGTGCTTTTCCATGTGAGCCCTGCAGCAGATCAAAGGCAGTGAATTCATCAGCCAGAGGAACTGGGACCTGCCTAGAAAATCAGCATCTTCTTTCCTGCCCAGGATAGCAGGACACAATCAGTGGTACCCTTTTACCATGCCCAGGAAATCATGAAACAAGGTATATGTTGTTTCCATTTATCTTCATTTATTGCCATCCAACTGGCCTTCACTACAGGCACTGAGCCAAGGAACAGCCCCAGTGTGGAGGTCCCAAAGTGACTGGTTTTCTCTCCATTATACCCTGCTGTAAACCACACCTAAAACCCCATCTATTAGGCTGATTGTGTTTGTATCATAACATGTCTCTGGGCAGGCTACTCTGGGAGCTACTTACATTGTATTTTAACATTTTAGGGCTTATTTCTAACACAGGAGTTTCCTTAGGGTTCTGAGTAAGGAAAGGTGTCCCAAGGGAAGGTTTTGCTCTTAGGATAGTGCTGCCTGCAGTTGCCTCCATGTCCTGTAAGATGCCCAAGGATACACAATACATGTGCCAGGGTCTGGCAGGCATTGGTCCAGGATAGATAGGCAACCTTATGGAGTAAAAACAGGTGGCCAGCTGGGACATCCTGCAGCACTTGAAATGACACAGAGACGTCTCTGTTTATGCAGCCAAATACTGTTTTCACAGTTGTTAAGTTCAAGGAGCAGCACTTTTCCCCCTTCCAGGAGCACCCAGAAACTGTCAACAACCAATTAAAAATCAAAGTAAGATCTAAAGTGTTACACTTCCACATGAAATTCATTACAATGTTGATTTTGACCTGGAAAGAGACAGTTACCTAATACAAGAAGAAATGCTTACATTGAGGGCTCCTCTGGGTTTTTTGGTATTCAGTGAAATGGGCAAATTCTTTTTTTGATAGCACTTGGCCTTAAAAATACACACTCCTGCATCCCCCCAGCAGCACAGAGTTATCCCTGATGCATTAGAAAGTGTAAAAAAAACCTCCAAAATCTCATTTTAACCTGAGCTGCAGCTGGCACCTTGGAATGAAATGGATCAGGTCTTCATCCTGATTGGAGTTGAATAATACAAGGCATAAACCAGTGAGAGCAAGTCCCATCATGTCCTCCTGGTGTGTTTGTGTGCTGAAACTCCACAGGCTTTCAACACTTTTAAGTGAAACTGTTCATTAAGCAGCCAAAGCTGGTTTGTTGGGTTGTCTTATGTTTTGGCAGAGCAGCCCTTTTTACCTTTCATCCAAAGGAGATCCAACACCGATAAAAAGCAGGAGTCTGTCCGCTATTTGGTAGAAAAATAGATGTCTGAAGGGGATTCTCCCCTTCTGCTCCACCGAGCAAGTGGCCAGAGACAGCAAGGAGAATGAGGTTTTCATGATTCAAGTATCACATGGTGGGCACAAGGGTAGGTGACGGCGTAATTCGGACAATGTGAATGAGGGAAGCCCTGATGAGCTTAGGGAGGTGCCTGAGGTGCCACAAGCTCAAAGGCAAAGCCCACACAGCATTTCCAGAGTTGTATTCTCTGCTTCTTGTCCAGCCCACAGGCTTGGAGCTGGGATCCCACCAGCAATGCTCCCAGCAGTGAGGCAGCTCTGTGTGTGACCTTCCGGGAATTGTTCCCAAGGCACATCCGCGTGCAGTTGCACAAACCAGGGCTCCTCCAGCCAGAGGAGGGACGTGTCTGTGGGAAGGCTTTGATGGCTGAGGTGCTTGACAACAGGAGCAGGAAGGAAATGAGTCATTCAACCTTTCTGCTTTGGCTGCACCAGGCTTGCAAAATTGATGAGGAGGCACCAAAACCCAATAAAATACTTCCTCAGTGGGCAACTTGTGTGGTTCTTTCTACAGCCTGATATGCCCTTGGTGTTTTCTTTTCCAAAACCCAAATAACACCACTGGCCAGAGGAATGAGGCTGCATTTGTCTCTATCAGGTGTATAAATATCTGATTTTGGAAGTGGAAGTTGTAATTTAATATATAAATTTGAGTTCTACTTTGCATTTAAAGCAAAGGTTCATTATTCCCTTTGTAAGAAAGATCGTGATCTCAGACTTAAATCACCACCTCTCTGAAGGATATTTACTCTATTTTGAGATAATTCAGCATCTTAATTTGGTCCACTTCATCCCTTTCAAAGGCTCTTCTCACTTCAGTGACAGTTTATTGAACTGTGCTCTTAACTTTAATCTTATGAAATATAACTAGATCAAATAAGAAGGTAAATCAGAGGTGATGAATACTCTTTTTGAATACACTTGATGAGATTTTACAAGTTCATGCTTTTATTCATTTAGGAAATAATCTAAAAATTAATCTAGTAATAAATTGCCATCTAGTCTGCCATCTTTTTTTTTGCCCTAAGTTTCAGTTTGTGTCATTCTGTTCATTTCGTGTTTGGCTGTTCAAAGAGCATGGCTAATTATAAATTAGCACCAAAAATGCTGGCTGTCCATTAGGACCAGGGAGACACAGGAATTCCTTGCATACCTTCTGCATAAACATCTGCTCTGGAGGTGTAAGGATTTCAAGAACATTTTCTGATTCTGCATGATTTGTTCTGATGGAAGTGAAGGGAAGTCTGATGTCACTGTGTTTATGTGAAGCGTAGTTTTAACTCTTTGGGATCAGAAGTAAAAGTGCATTACTTGTAACATCCCTGATTACCCGTGTTGCACACTCTGGAACCACAAGATCCTCACATGCAGTTTAAACTTGTGGGGCATTCCTGTATCTAGTAGAATATTCTATAATGCAGGTGCAATTTCCATCTTTTCTGCACATTTAGAAGTCATGTGAACTGGCTACAGTGAAAAAAGCTGCAATCAGGTAATGATCTGAACAATTGCATCTAATTATTGTGATTATCCAAGTTGCAGGGAATTAAACTGACAGATGAAGTATATTAAAAGGAGTTATTATGACATTAATCATCAACCCTCCCCCATACTTAACCTGTATACCCCAGTGCTATGGGCTGGAAAGAGGCAATGGTGCAAGAAAGAAGAGACACATGTCAAGAATTCCTGACAGCAGATGATTTGGCCTAAGGACTGTGATCTTTTAAGGTTAGAAATGAGTTTGCTGACCTGGACATCAGTGGTTGTGAAGCTTGGGATCTGTGCTCAGCTGTAATCTGGGATCAGAGAATTAAAGAATCATCAAGGGTAGAAAGCTTCAAAGATCATTGAGCTCAGTCAACAACACTGTGTCCACCACTGAACCCTGTCCCTGCCCCCCCGCTGCCACATCCACATGGCTTTTGAACACTTCCAGGAATGCTGATTCCACAACTTCCCTGGGGAGTCTGTTCCAATGCCTGACCACCCTTTAAGTGAAGGACTTTTTTTCCTAATATCTAATCTGAACCTCCCCTNACAACTTCCCTGGGGAGTCTGTTCCAATGCCTGACCACCCTTTAAGTGAAGGACTTTTTTTCCTAATATCTAATCTGAACCTCCCCTGGTGGAACTTGAGGCCATTTCCTCTCATCCTGTCAAACATCAGAAGGAGCCATTAATGGATAAAAGTGGCAGGACCCTGGGACCTCTTCTTTCCAAACAGAGATAATCACTCCATGTAATGTTTTCATTGCAGCAAGTCTAGTACATCATTAGTTTCCCCAATTGGGTTATTGTTTCTCATTCATGCAACAATAACTTCATGTTAATGGTCAGATTCACAAAATCATTCACACAGTTTTAAATGATAGCATTGTGTGGCTGATCCGTGGTGTTTACTGATGCACTGAACTGAGAGGCTGATGAGATGAATGCACCATGTTTTCTCTGGGTTTCTCATTCACTGATAATAGATGAGCTTTTCAGAGCTTTAAAAGAAGTCTCTTGGGTCCCCTCCCCGCAAAAAAAATCTTCCTGTAAGTGTTTTAGACTAAATGTTCTTTTCTATACAACTCTCTGGTAAAGACATTTTTCTTCTCCCAGAATCAAAATATTTAAAGTCAGGGAATTTAACATAAGAGGGCCTACTTAAACCTACATTTGTTAAAGCATGGAAATGCATAAAAATTACTCTCAGAGACACATAAAATATGTCCTGTAGTGGAGAAATGAGGTAAACAAATGTGAAATAAAACTTTCAGCACAAAATTAGTTCTGAAGACAAAATTGGTGAGATGTCCAAATACCAAGCACTGTTGAACTGATGCAAAATTATTTAACTGTCTCCTTTATACTGAAATTCCAAGAGTTATAATGAACTCCTTGGAAAAAGCAGAGGAAGCCAGGACTTTAATTTCTAAATCTTATGCATAATCTTGCTTTTAATTTTATTTTCCTATAATTTTTCAGCCCAAAATCAATGTGAGAGTTGTTGAACTGGCAAGTCTCTAAGTCTTTAATTGTGACCATACAGTAATAGATGACTCCTTTGATTGTTCTATTGCTTTATTTGGTGGTTAGAATGGCTCTTGATTACTTAGTTTAAGTGAAGGGAAAACCCTTTGACATACTTAAGATACACTAAGTCAGGTAGGCGTATTTCTGGCTTAGCAAGTCAAATTTATCTTCTGCTCAAGCAGAAATACCTCATTAATTTTAATGGGACTCATACAGGATTCTGCCAGCAGCAGGTTTAGCTTTACACATCCCAGCATCTGTTGCTTCCTTTTCCAGTGGCCATGTACAACTCTCCTAAATGGGAGTAACTGCTGCAATAAATGCTTTAAATGCAGATGTATACATCAATACAATTTACTCTGAAGGTACTTTGGCACAGGTGCCCATGGTGATAAACAAGGCACCTGGCTGCCCTTCCCATTTCCTAAGCTACATGATACTGGTGTTAATTCCATTCCAGCCTAAACTACAATGAATTAATCTGTCCAATGAATTGTCCATAAACTCAATAATCTCACTGTTCTTATGGTCATGAATCTCATTCATGAGCCTTTTTCAGTTTATCTCCTAAGGGAACCTGATTTCCAAAGGTGCTGATCTCCACCAGCTCCTGCAGATCCTCAAGGCTGCTCTTCCCCACAGTTCAGTGTATTCCCTGCATGTGAGGGACCGGCAGCTGCTGGAAACCTGGGAGTGCTGAGAAAATTTGCTGATAGGTAAATATTTAGTGGAGCAGACTCAGTGGCAGGATCAGTCCTAGGAATCCCAGGTCTTGCTTGGGCAAGGAAATGTTAGCAACAAGAGCTGTGTCCACCTAACGAAACACAGGACTGATAACCAAAGAGTGATGATTGCCTTTGTGGCAGGTGAGTCACTGGGGCACTGGAGCTGGCCTCCCACAGGGGTGTTCATGCTCCCTGGTGAGAGTGCTGGCAGTTCCCAAAATGTAAAAGGCAACTGACAATTCGACATTTTACTGTCCATCAACTATGGACCAATTTATTTAGCCTAGTGGAAGGTGTCCCTGCCTTTGGCAGGGGGTTGGAATGAGATGAGCTTTAAGGCCTCCTCCAACCCAAACTGTTCTGTGATTCTGTGAATCTATTTATGAGAGTAGGATTTAGAGAGACCTAATCATCTGAGAATAGTAGCACACTCCATCTAAACCAGTAAACAGACTGGGAAAAGACATTAAAAAACATTTTAGTGAACACCCAGACCATAAGCAAAGTGTTTGGGAATTCCTGTCCCACTTCTGCATTGACATGAACTCTATTTAATATGACATTTTCTTTTGTGTCAGTTTTTGTAATTCTCTTTCTAACAAAAACAGCCCCACGTGGCTGCCAAAGCTCCCTGCTGGCCTTACAACCCCCAAATGCTTCCTACACTGTGTAACCGTGGCAGAAATCCTGAGTCCTTTTTGCAAAGCAAACAAACCTTTGCTGTTATCCTTTTGAGAGGTGTTTGGGAACATTTCAGTGGGGTGAGGAGGGTGTGTGTGAGATTCTGAATGGCAGAGGGAGCCAGGAGCCATCTTCTCCATTGGAAATACTCAGTGTTCGGGCGGTGTAGCATTCCTCTGAGATGAAAAGCTGCTCCTTCCACTGTGTGCAATTAAGTCAACACTTGAGTCATGCTTTCGGAGTGGAGACAGGTAAACTGCTTTGCTTTAGGTTTGCTGTGATTTATGGTTCACTGTGGAATTGAACCCTGCAAACATTTTTGGCTCTGAGCTCTGCAACTGCTCTTTGCTGCCTGGGCTGGGCTGTGTGTGCAAAACAAAGGAGGAGAATGCAAAGGGGTGTAGGAGTGAGAGAAATGGGAGATCTGGACTTTGCAGGGCTCCAGTTCAGCTGATGATCTTGGCATCTTTGCATACAGACATCTGTGTTGGAGGGTGTGTTACAGAGGCTCCTCACCCAGCCTGCCTGACATTTAACTCCTTCCAGCCTCACCTCTGTGTCTGGAGGGCAGAGGGGCTAGTCAAGATGTGTCCTGTGTTTAGGCTTTGCCCCTCAGTAAAATATCACTGACCTTGTAGTTTCCAGGTGGCAGCTTTGCTTTGGGAAGGCAGTGGCAACCCCCAGCCCGTCTCCAGGCCTAGAAATGCCTTGACTTTGCTTCTCTGTGAGCACAGTAGTGACAGTGTGAACAAGAAAAAAATGCATATTCACATGACATTCTTAAATTGCTATATTATCCTTAGAATATTTTTTATTAGTAGGATTTCTGCAGCTCACAAGCCCAGTAGCTCCTCACATACCTTTGGTTTTGTTGTTAGTCTGGATGTATATTGTTTTCAGCAATGCAAAGGAAAGGGAATTCAAGCACATGCAGAAATACAACTCAAAAGACTGTAGCCTTCTAAAACAGAGCTGTGATGAGACCTTCACTACTGTGGGATCTCCAGTTCTGGGTGTTTGCTGCAGCATATCAGCACCTTGATGGTGACTGCTGTACTTTCTGATGAATGCAAGAAGTGCAAGACTGTTTGTTACTGCCTGGCTTGCTCTGAGCACACACATGTCAAGCCCATCAAGGATTTAGAAATGGTGATGACTTAGCTTAGGGTGGCAGAAATGTCCCCAAGTACTCCAAGCAGCCTAAGTGGTGATGCTTCTGGATGTGCACAGAAGAAGGGAGAGTAAATGGAATTGCAAAAAAGTGAAAAGTTGGGCAAGGTTTTATGAGTCCTCCTGACAGGCACCATTTGGATATGGTGCTTGGGGATATGGTTTAATGGTGAACGTGGTGGTACTGGGTTAATGTTAGATTTGATGATCTTGGGAGGTCTTTTCCACCCTTAGTGATTCTGTGGTTCCAGCTTCTACTTCAGCTCTAACCAGGAAAAGGCAGCATGGCAAGAAGATAGCACAAGGAGATACAGTGGGCTCTCATGAAGGGGTAAATGCAGGGGATGATCTTCAAGTCTCAAGGGATGATGGCAGAGAAGCTCAGTTGTGTTTTCTTGGTGAAGGCCTGCGCAGCCTGAGGTAATGATGGCTGTGTTCACATCAGAGTGATGGTGCCATTGTACCCTGTGCTGCTGTGAAGAGGTTCTAACCACAGGATGGTCCATGTCATTTCTGGGACTAATGGACCTCTCTTACAGTGTCCCCTTTGCCACAGAGGGCACAGGGACACTGACCAGTCCATCTCTAAGTGAGAACTTGTTCCAGGCAGTGTGAGGATGCAATGGGGTGTGACACAGAGAACGGGGAAGGAGTTACTACAATGCCATTTTGTGTCACCACTTTCAAACTGCTCTTCTCTCCTTTTCCTCTCTTGTGAAAACCATCATGTCCTCACCACCTCAGCTTTACTGGAGTTTCCAGTCTGGCTGGCTCCTCCAGCAGCCTTCCTGTACACTCCCTCCAGAACTCTTCCCCATCAGCTGAAAGGTTGTGAAGTGTCCTCCCAAAATCTCCCTACCTTAAGGCTTTTAGGGCTGTACCAGGAATATTCTGGGTGCTTCCAGCTGCTGTGCTGCTTGCCAGCAGCTGTCAGTTTGCCCCATCAGAATCAGTGGCTATGGGTTTGAAAAAGGAATGCTCCTTCCTGGGTCCTTTGGAAAGTGTCCAGCACAAGATGAGCCCTCCCCATGCCAAGCTGGTGACTGTGAGGTGGAAGAGTCATGGGGTGAAATCCCTGCTCTTTTTTTTTTTTGCTCCACTTGTTTGACTTTGTTAGTTTTGTTCTAGCATGAGGAGTTTTGCTATATTAGGGCTGTTTTCTTTGGGTGGTGGCAGCAACCTTGTATTTGTGGACTGTAAAACTCTCTGGGAGCAACGTCTGGGCTCTCAGAGCAGCAGCCCAGTTCCTGGCAGGGAGGGACAAACTGTCCCAAAGTATTTTTCACCACATGTTTTCTACATCTGTCCCCATCTGAAAGAGACGTCTCTCTTCTGTCAGTGGAGCTGCTGAGGAGAGAGGGCTTTGAATCTGCCAATAACTCCATCAAGTGTTGCATCAGGATAACCTAAATAACCAGAAACATACATAAACAATAACAAAACAATTACTAGAAAACATTCAAGTAGAGGGAAACTTTATTTTCCCACACTGGCTTCCTTTCCTTTTCCTCTCCCTGTTTGCCATCATCATCTTTCTACCCTTTAAAGATGCCTAATTCAGGAGGAGGGAACGGAGTAGAAGAAATCAGTTCCACTCACTAGAAGCCTCAGGACAGTGCAGTTTTTTTCTCTCTCTCTGTCTCAAATGCAAAGCTCATAACTTTTTTTCTGCCCTAAGCTCATGCCTTTGTGAGCGTTTGTGGTTACAGTTTCTATTTCTACACTGGCAAGTTCTGACTGAGTTGGTTTGTTTGGTTTTTTTTTAAACTTGTGAAAAGAATTATGCCTCCACCAGCATCTAAAAGCTCATTAGCACTAAACTCTGACCTGTGGCATCTGCTTAAGACCCTTCCCTTGATTTGCGGACCACCAAGGGTGGATTCAGAGCACAAAAATGCGGCAGCCACAGGAAAAGAAGCATCGCTGGGAAGCACAGCAGCAGCAGCAGGAGCAGGAGGAGGCCGGGCCAGCGGCGAAGACGCCAAATCCGAGCAGGGAGGAGCCAGGGCCAGAGCGGCGCTTGGCCGCGGTCGGAGCGCTGGGCAGGCGGCGGCGTGCGGATGCGGGAGAGATAAATGAGGAGTCATAGAGAGGACGCAATTGCAGCCAAGGGCAAGGAGCAGCCCCTCCGGAGGGAGCTGCCGTCGGGGATCGCTGGAGAGAGGAGCAGGGGGAGCCTGGCGGCTCTGGCCGCCGCCCCGCAGCTGCGCTAACTCCTGGGCACAGCTGCTGGCCGGAGCCCTGCTGCTGCTGCTGGCGGCTCCTGCTGCAGCCATGGAGCCCAATGGCACATTCCTCGCCTGCAACAGTAAGTCTGGGGAAGTGTTCTTGTGTTTCGGCTCTCTTATCTTGTCCCAGAGCTTTATTTTTTTTCCTCCTCTCTTCTCCTCCCTTCTCCACTTCCCCATTCTCTCATTTGGATGTAATGGGGTATTTCAGCGCTGTTACAGGGAGAGATGACAGATTTTTCTCTGTAATCTTTGTTGGTAGGAAGGGTGCCTTGACTGGGGAAGCATCTGCAAGTTCAGAAAAGTGGATCCCGGTCTCCTCCCCTTTATGGGAAACTGAGAGTGGGATGGGTGCTCTGCTGAATAAACTCTGTGGGCTCTGGTGGAGACAACAGAGCCTGGATAAACACCTGGGCTCAGGGGCTGTCCCCAGGACACTGCAAATATTAAGTACAAAATAAGTAATGTTTCTAAAAAAAAGAAGTTCTCTCTGTCCTTGCAGGAAGTGAGATTTAGGAAGGTTCTATTAGTGGGAGACTTGTCTTAGGGACAGGGTAATGAAATATCCCCCCTCATTCCCTCATCTGACTTTATGTATTGCTTTGTTACCCCTTCATTGTATTTTACTTACTCTGAGGAACAGAAACAGCTCAGGGCTGTGACAGCTAGAGGTTGAAATGGAATATTTTGATCCCCAAGAAATGGAAAAAGCCTCCAGTACTTCTTTTATTTCTTGAGATAGGTGCTTTCTTACTACAGATAAACTATAAACAAAAATAAGCTGATAGAGCAATAAGTGATTACCCGTGAACATAATAATTTCAGTGTTACCAGAATGTAGCACTATGTGAAAAAATTCCCCCAGGCTGATGAAATCTTCACTGATTTTCCCAGATGGTAGAAATCTGACAGGAGGGTGAACTAGAGGTTAATGTTAAACTTTTTGTAGGTATCTCATTCATTATACAGCCACTGGGGAAAGAAAGCTAAGAAACACATCTGGAACTGTTAAAACATTTCCCATTTTGGCCTGTGGGTTATTTTTCAGTGACTATTATTTAGTCCTCTGGGTTTAGGAACCAAGAAGAATTCAGTGCCTGGTAATCTATTTTTTCTGTCAGAAGCAAAAAAATACACAAATGTTGAATGAGCCAAGAATTTTAAAAAGTATTTACTGAAATTCCTTGACACATAACACACACAGACACAAGTGCCAAAGTCACTCCAAATGCCAGACTACTTAGACAAGAGGAGTTGCTCACATGTGGACTTCTTAATAGGATCAGACTTGAGCTATGTAGTTTGTCAGAAATTTCTGATACTGTGAGTTGTGGATATGCTTTGTCCCTGACTCTATGTTGAAACTCAGGTTCATTCTTTCAGTTTCTTTTTTTTTTTTCTCCTGAAAATACAGACAACAGCAGCTGTATTTTTACCATGTCAGAGTTAATGTGGGCTATTAATACTCTTGCCTTGTGAAGTTGGTTTGTTTCTGAACTGGGAGCCCTTGTGCTCATAGATTGTAGAATAGCTAATTTGTAATATGCCTTATTCTTATACACTGACTTTTCACCCATGACACTGTGTACATTGTGAGGGGAATGCCCTCTGCCACAGTCCAGGGGGAGAATCAGCTTGTAAAGTCCTACAAGACAGGCCATTTCCTTGTTTCCTCTGCCAGCAAGTCTTCAGGATTAACATCTCTATTGAAATTCCCAAATGAATCATCTCCACCTACCCTTGTGAGCTGGGTGCACTGAGGAGGCTCCTTCTGGACTTCAGGCTCCATGGGTGGAGGTAATGCAGCTTGGGATCATCTGGGATCTTCTCTGGAGCAGCTGATGACTTTGATCTCCTTTCCTAGCAACAAAATGCTCCCAGCACACACCTTTGATGCACTAGGTTGTGCTTGATGCACTATGTGGGAGTTTTGTGAGCCATAGATCCCCATAGTCCAGGGGTGTTTGGGATACTGACGCATCCCATTACATTAAACAGTCAACATATCCCTTTTTCACACAAAACAAGTAAAATCCACTTAGGGTCATTTTTATTTTGACACAAAAGCTACTAAATTTTCCACCTGAGCAATGTCTTTTAGTAAAACTAAAGCCCACAGTTGGTTCTGAGATTGTTGCCAGTGTGTAAAGCCCCGTCAGACCCAAAAGGAGCTAAGACAGGACCAGAGGATGCTTGGGGAAAAATAGATTTTAATAAGGAAATGAGAAAGAAAGAAGTGGGAACTGAAGTCACTTGGAAAAGTGCTGCAAGTAGCAGAGATGAAAGGATTCAGCCAACTACAGGGAAAAGCAAGAGGCAGAGATGTGTGAGGAAGAGGTGGTTTGTGTAGGAATGGAAACCCAGCTGCCTGGATAGGCAGCACTGGGAGCCAAAGGTGTCAATGATTTAGGAGCAAAGTAGAGTTACCTGTACAGGGACATCAATTTAAAAAAGGTATCGTGGAAGGAAAGCTGCAGATAAACACTTGGTGATTTGATCACCCAGGGTGGGATTCAACTGGGTCAGTGCTGGTATCTCTAAGAAATGTCAGGCTTATAGGGATCTAGACAGGAGGATTCTATCCTGTCTTCTCCTGGCCCCTTGTTGGCACTGTAGATAATTAAATACTGCAGACTGAACCCCAGCCATGTGTCTCTGAGGTGATTCCTGTGGGTGGAGGGTCTCAGTCCTCACTCAGCCAAGCCACTGGACCAGAAGGCTGCAGACCTTGGTCAGATCCAGGTGTTTATTTTTTTCTTTTTTGTTTCTTTTTCTTTTGTTCTTCTTTTTTTCTTTATGCAGGCAGAAAAGATTTTGACACAGTTTCTTCCAAACTGAAATAATTCCACATCTTAAATGAGCCAGCCTAAACACTGTGTGTGGGGAAATTCTCACACCTCAGACTTCCCCTCACATGGTAGCTTTTAAAGCCCTGTATTGAGGTACCACACAACAAGTCTCAATGGTTGGTTTTGGCTAGAATGACAGAAATTCCAGATAAATCCCTTACGGGAAATAATAAAAAAAGCATTTTTTTCCTAGTTTTGCATAATTCAGTTGTGCAATTTAATTATTGCACAAATTTTGCCCTGCTACAGAATGTTGAGAATGACCTGTGTTTTGTCTGTGAAAGAAATTTCAGCTCCTGAAGGAAATGTTGAGAAAAGCTTTTAAGTGGCCTTTAAAAAATGAGGCTGGAACCCACCTACAACTGACTTTGGGTTTATGAAGAGAACATCTTCATCAGCATGTTCCCAGAAACATGATTTGGGAGTTGGGCAACTGAGCTGCTTGAGTGCTCCTGGCTGCTGATCCTGGTCCTATCCATCAGGTTGATATATTTCTTTTCAATTACTTTCTTTCCACACCAGCTACTGGAAAAGCTGTAATTTATGGCAAGCCAGTATTCTTCTTACACTCTCTTTGCAGCCCTAACTTTATGTGACTGTGATGAAGGGACCAGTGGAAGCAGCAAACCAAACCTTCAGTCCGGTTTTGGGTTCCCAAGCACGATGAACTTTTGCTGGGTGTTTTGTTTTACCTGGATTTCATCAAGAGTGCAGGGCAGTAGCCTTTGATGGTGACAGCCTGTTCCCTGCACTGATCCAAGCTCCCTCTGAGGGACCTGGACTGGCAGGAAGATGTATGAAGGTTTTCAGAAATAAAGGTCATGATTTGTCTGTCTGTGAAATGTCTGAGCGGGCAGCCTGGCTTCGTTTACACAAAGCAGGGCCAGGGCTCTCTGCACTGTTTAATTGCCAGCACATTCCCCAGCCTGGTGTCGATCCACAGCAAGCTGGCAGATGGCATGGTCTGGGTGATGGGCCTGCAGCCCTTCCCAGTGGACACTCTGGATATAACCAGCCTGTTTTGGGGAAAGATGGGCTGTGTGAACTTGTCAGAGCTGGAGGAGGGACCATTCTCCTCCCAGAGATGGTTCAGACAAGGTGAGACAGCCCAAGGAGACTGTGGGAAAGTGAGGCTGAGAAATGCTGGGCAGGGTGCTGATCCCATCACATGGCTTCTGGCCAGTGTGCAGGCAGAGGGAGGCTTTAGACACTTATTTGGAGAACAACACAACCTGGGGCTTGGGAAGAACTCCTCCTTATGATTTTTAAAGGTTTAATGTGTATGGTTTCTGCCCCAGCTCAGCAGAACCTCTCAAGCATTCTGGAGAGGGAGAGGGCAAGAAAAGCCAATATGAGGAAAAGGAGGAGGTTTGCTGCTTTAGAAGCCCGTTCTCAGTGTGACCACAAGGTGGAACTTGGTACATACCACATGCTCTGAAGAGGCACCCAGGGGAACGAGCAGCAGCATCCTTGGCTAGGGATGCACCCATGCATCTGGACTCAGCACCCACCACCTGATCCCCACTTCTCCACAGGGAGCAAGAAGGAAAGGGCTGGTGTAGAGGATCCACAGGCATTTTTTGCTGGAGGGGAGAAGCTGTGCCAACAGCAAGGCCTGGTCCTCAGAGGATGTGAGGCGTCACTGGGGAGAATAGGCTGAGAGCAGTGGGTGGTGTCCTGGAGGTAGCACAGAAGGAAGAAAGAGGGTTTCTGCAGGTGGAGTATGGCATGGCATGGATGAAGTGAGGAACAGACTCTAGGGGGAAGGACAGGGCAGGTGGGACCCTGCAGATGTGGAAGGCACCTTTCTGTCACATTCTTTAGTAAGAAGAATGGCATCATGTAAAATAGACATGTTTTTTTCTTCTTGGTAACGAGTACAGAACAAGGCACAACCTTTGGCCTCTTTAGGGGAAAAATGTCCCAGAACATGACAATTATTATTCCATATGTAGTTCCCGTAGGCATTACTAATTAGAACTACTAGTTCTAATTTTCATCATGTGCACAATGTGATGGGGAAGTGATGAGGTCATCAGCAGCACAAGTATTTTAATTCTGCTCCTAAATTATCACAAGTCTGGGCAAATCAGCAGCTGAGTTTTGTCATGTCATTTTTGTCGGTGTGCTCTAGAGAGACTGTGATCAGAATTAGGGTTGCACCAGTTTTGGTGTTGCCTAAATATGATGGTGATGGGAGAACAAGTGCGGCCCCAATAAAGAACTCAAGAGCCAACCTGATTCTCCCAGTGTGAAGTGGTAATAGTGCTTCCTTAGCTCCTTTGTGAAAGGATGTGATGAAGATTAATTAATTTTGGAAAATCATCTGAAGAGCAGCCTGTGGATTGTAGTGTTCTTACATAGCCCATTTCCTACCAGACACTGCAGCCACTCCATCTGCAAGTGCCTGTTTCCTGGATATTCAAGCACTTTGCTGACTTTGGGACCATGTTCTGATATTCTCATTCCCACTGATTTCCATTTGCTCTGTGAGTAATCCAGCTGGAATCGATAGGGTGATGAGCACAGCCCCAATCCTGGGCACGGGGATGTGGATAACTTCACTCGTGTGACCAGGGCCATTTATTTAATTGGGATTGGTCATATGGGTAAAATTGCATGACCCACTGAGGTGCAGTTACCTGCAGTGAATAAGGCTTGAAGAATTTTTCCATGAGCAATTTGCAGGAATCACTTCCTCCCATGCTGGAGTGTGACGGCAGCATCGTGTAACATCTATATCCATGTCAAACTTACCCATCAGGCTTCTTCTGTGACATTGTCTTTAAATGACCTCAAGACCACAATAAAGCCAGCTCAGTAGTTTCCCAAAGCAGGGAATTTCTGTCCTGATTATCCTATCTTAATTTTAAAAACAAACTGATACAAACTGCTTTACATCTCTGAAACCCTCACGACAGCAAAACTTGCACGTTGCTGTTCTGGAGAGGTATGTAAACTCATTGAATGCTGACCCTGTGCTTTGTGTGTGAGCAAACTTCAGAGCTCAGTACAGTAAAATGTTCTCCAAGGACATGGAAAGCTTTAAGCAGAGCTGTCACTGGCACTGCTATTAGGAATTAATGAGAAAGTGAAGCACAGGGGCTCTGTGTGTTCCCAGATCAATCCCTGTGGGACGCTGGTTGCTGCTGGACAGGAGAGCTGATGTGTAGAGGCAAATTGTTTTGCTAAGGCAATTACAGGAGACTTCCCCACTCCTTTAATTAGATCAGTCCTCTCCAGCACAAAGTGAAATATGGGAAATGCTCAGAGACTGATAGCTAATAAATATCATCCAGCCATTACATCATGGTGCTTACCTCCTTTCCAGGGCAAAAACAAAGCTCTCAGCTCCCAGGGGAGTGCTATGGAGATTACAGCTCTGACATCCAGCCCCTTTCTGTGCAGGGGGCCAGAAAGGCTGGAGGTGTTTCCCAAACACCCACTGACAACCTGGCTAACATGTTCAGCAATATCCCATCCAGAAATTGCCTTTATTCTCCCTTGCTGTCTGTGATCTGCAATGGCTGTGTGTAAATAAAGAGTTATTAGATGTACTGCTGTTCAAGGCCGTGCCATGGCTCTGTCTTGTCCCCAAAGAGTTTCTCACCTGCGGTTTATGGCAGTGATTAATGACTCTGATCCTGTCCTTGTGCTGGTCAGACAATCCAGTCCTCTCTGCTTCCCTGTGAGGGCTAGTAGGGCTTCCTTCAAACTACAGAAAAAAAAAGGGGAAGATGTCTAGATTGACAGATACCAGAAACAGAGATAATATTTATAAAACCTGTATTGAAAATGATGAGTGGCTGGTGATGGAGAGCCTTCATTTAGGTTGAAAACAGTGGCTAAAACAGTGGCATGTGGTTTGATGTCAAGTTTCCTGGGTATGTTGATTGTGCATGTAAGGGACATTCATCCCAGTTTGACCCCTGTCCCTGCAGTACCTTCACCCTTACAGCAACAGCTTGGAAAGGCAATTAAAAAAATTAAAAAAAACAACAATCTATGACAAGGTGTGCGTATAGCTGCTGTTTTTCCCTTCAGAAAAGTTCATGGGTAGGGAAGAGATGGATTTTAGTCCCAGCCATTGTCAGGACAATGGGGAATGGCTGTGTTTCAGCAAAGGAAATTTATACTGGTCATAACAAATTCTTCTGAGAACACCTGAGCTCTTGTACAGGTATCTAAATTGGCTTTGGAGTCTCTGTCCCTTGAGATATCCAAACTCACCTGGACAAGGCTGCAAGCAACCAGATCTACCTTTGAAGGTGACTCTACTTTGAATGGGTGGTTGAACAGGAGAGCCCCAGAGGTTCATTCCAACCTGAATTATTCCGTGATTCTGTGTAATCAGTGACTTGCTAAATCCCTGAGGGGGCTTATTCCTGTACCAGAGTGCAGGGTAAATCTGAGTTACAAGAATAAACCCAAAGCTATGCAGAAATGTGGGGTCAGTGACTCACTCAAGTCGCACAGGAAATAGGTGGCAGAGAAGACATTCTCCGTACTCTTAGGAAAATACTCTTCCGTTGGTGGAAAAGGAAGAGCATTAAAACTCAGTTTCCGAGCATCTTTTGGGTGACACGTGCCCTGGCTGAGAGGTGTTTTAGGCACCGTGTTCAGTGCCTGTCAGTGCGGACAGCACGGAGCAGCTCTGCACAGAAGAAAGGGTGGAGCCAGGCTCGCTCGGATCCAGGCGTTCGTGGGCAGGACAAGCCGACAAGCCCAAGGCAGTGATTAGGAGCCGCAAACAATATCTGCGACTTCTCCAGCCTCTGGAAACAATGCGTAAAATCCCACTGGCGTACGACTGGTGGAAAACTTGTTCCTTCTACCTGGGCAGCTGCCGGCGGGCTCCTCGGCTTAATTTTGCATCCAGCGTGTGAAGCAGGGGGAGAGACTTCCCGCAGTCCCACCCCCAGCCGGACTCTGCCCTCCCCCGCCTTGCTGTGCCGCTGTCCCGCTGCCTGCGCTGGCTCCTCGGAGCCCCGTGTGACACCGCGCCCGCCGGAGCTCCTGGATGAGCAGGGATCCCTGCAGGGGTGGCACGGCCCCCCAGCCCTCCCGACGGCCGGCGCCGAGCCCCGAGCCCCGCACTGGATCATGCAGTGCATCCGGAGGCAGCCCAAGCGCACCGTGTCCCAGGAAAACATCCTACTGGAGCAGAGCCGTAGAGTGGCCGCGTTGAATGGCATCAGGCTGGGTAAGGGACAGCTTGGGCAGACCCTCGGCACCGGCAGCTGCTTCCTTTCTCTTTTCCCTGCGCAGAGGCAGTGCTCCACCCTAAACTCCAGGGTTAAATTCCCAAGGTTTCCTTTCCTTTCGTTTGCCTGTAACCACACGCCAGATGTGTGAATCGCTTCGTTGGACGCATCGAAGAATGTGGGCAAAGGCTCGGTTCCCAAATCTCTTGCTGGGCTTTCAGAGCTGCCTCTGATTGAGGGTGTTTGGGGTGGGCAGTGCCCTTCTCCTGCCCAGTTTCAGCCCTGCTCGGAGGCGTGTTGCCTGTTGCTGTAAGAACCCAGGGAACCATGCAGGGGCTGCCGATGAAAGAGGAAACCCGGGGAGTTTCATAACTTGTGTGCCTGCCTATGAACTCATTGCTGGTTCCTGCTCTCTGGAGGCACAGCCCGAGTGGATAAGAGTTCCTTGATTCCTGTGGACACAGAGGGTGGATGGAAGTGGGAAATAGCCATTTACCCACCCGTGTTCCTTAGACTTTACCAGAAAGTTTTTCTGCCCTTTTAAACCAGCAAACCTGAGTTAAGCCTGGACTGTAAGCAGGTGGCGGGGGAGAGCGGGCGGGAGCAGACTTGTTTTATAGCGACTGTAATTAAGTTCTATCAGATCAGCAGATTTGTAAGAACAGTGCAGCAATAGGGATTATCACTGCCATCCTAACTATCTCCTAGGTGAACTCCAAGCCCAGCTCCTACCAGTGCAGCTATTGTTTTATTGGTCTTCCTGCTTGCTGTAAACCTGAGCTAGATAAGGCAAAGGTTAACATTTCTGATGTCTCAGTGTCTGAAGCTTCCTAGTGCAGTGTATTAACATGATGGTTATTGCAATGCTGTGTGTGCTGGAGGCACTCCTACCTTGGCCAAACGTGATTTTTGCTCTGAGCATCACTGCATGCTGAATATATTCTGTTCAGAAAGTGTGTGATTGATGGTTTGCAGGTAGGGGGGTCCTGACCCTTGAAAGGCACTCTGGAATTTTGCATGCTAAGTGTGTATTTGGTATTGTACAGAGGATGCTGAGCAAGACACAGTCTTGCCACATGCTTCAGGTAGGATTTGTACATCTATTTCAGTGCAGTGATTGTGCTTCTCATGCTAGATGTTGTTATGTAGTTGGGAGTCAATATCCTTGTTCTGCTGCAGTGTTTTTTAACTTTCAAATGATGTATGTGTACAATGACTCTGATTTCTTAGATACAAGTTTTCATGGCTATGAGATGGAGCTGTGGACCACAAACCTCCTCAGCTTCAGGCTTTGAGCAATTTGGTGTAGTGGAAATGTCCCTGCCCATGGGAGGAGGGAGGAATGGGAGGACCTGGAAGGTTCCTTCCAACCCAAACCATTCCATGATTCTCCATGGGGTTGTTAGGAAGAAATCTTCAGGTTTCTGCTGGGAAAAGGTGGGGTTTTTTTTTCTGGAAAGCAATTCAAATAACCAGCTGAGGGTAATGTCCCACTGACACATCAAGGGTGTGTTTGTGGTTCCTGTATCAGCAGACCAGAGTGTCTTATGCTGCATCTCTGGCCCAACAAAATACAGGTAGGAATACAGAAGTTAAGTGACTCACCCAAGAAAAGAGTCTGTGCCAGTGCTTGGTTGGGCATTGGAGGCAGATCCTGAAGCACTGGGGAAGAGGAGGGAGAGTTTTGGCCATGCAATGACACTGACTGGGCTGTGCTGGTGAACAGGGTGAAGGGCTCTGAGCTCCAGCTTGTGTCTGAACTGTGTGGTTCAAGCCTGGAAGAGAGGAATCTGCTCTTGGCCACCCACGACATGTGCCCACCCAGATTTGTCTCTGTTACACTGGTGCAGCCATTTGGGATGTCCTGGTAGCAGGAGATGTTACAGATGCTGCATGCAGGGTCTGTGGAACAGAACGTCCCCTGGTTAAATGGATTTCTCATTCCACACTTATGGACATAGGCATCCAAAGGAGTTGGTGGGTTTCCTGCTTTCCTTGTCCTAGGATGACACGTCCTCCTCCTAGTCCTGTAATGATTCCTTTAAGTGGTTGGGATCTGAAGAAAAAGAAGGAATCGAGCTGGGTGCCAGGGTAGAAATGTGGGTGAACAGGGAGAAGGGAGAACTTGGTTTCCTCTCCAGGAACCTTGAGGGGAGCCCCAGGGATGTCAGTGGGGCTGCAGTCTGTGCACTTGGAGGGCCTTTGCCTTAGAGCAGAAGCCAGCTCAGGAGACTGAGAACCTGTGAAGCTGTTGTGGTGTGTGTCCTTCCTCCGGACGATCTGACCTCTCATCAACCCCTGGCAATGCTGTCCCAGGTCCCATAGCTGGCCTCAACTTGTTACTCTTCTGTGCTTTGGGGGACACAGCTTTTTTCCTTCTCTCCATGAATTCTTTTCTGAGGTTTTCTATGGGGGAAGCATTCAATTTCCCCTCTTAGGAACCTCCAGACCACTCATGAGCTGAGAAGCCAAGCAGTGCTGTAGTGGGGAAGGCAATTAATGAGATACCTAATTTAGCTTTGGGGAAAGAGAGAGGCCAAAGCCATCTTTGCAGGATCTGCAGCTTCTACTCTGATGCTTTCAACTCTGAATGTTTCAGCCTGGCTCAGCTCTGGGCATGCTCCTTGAGGTCTGCAAAACCAATAAATGGTGTGAGCCACTCACAAAGTGGACACTGGACACCCATAGTATTTATCTCTGGTGTAAATCTCTAAAATGCTCTCTTTAGGCCAGTGTATCCGTTACAAACTCACAATGCTGGTTTTTGCTGCTTCAACCATGACCCACATTGGTGCTTTGCAGCACCTGGTGCTTCACTTTCCTGTCTGGAATGTCAGGAAACTGGGAATTTGGCCACTGGGGTCTCACAGTTTTGTTTTTCAAGCAGGCCTGAAATGATGCCTGGTAGTTTATTGTCTTGCCTTGTTTAAAAGCCAATGATTCAAAGCAGCTGTTTCTCCCAGAGAAGAAACAAGCCAGCCTCAGAGGGGACACTGCAATGAAAAAAATGTTATTTGTGAGACTCCACGTCTCACACGTCTCTGCTATGTTTGTATAGTACTGAGGAACTTCCCTGGAGGTGAGTGTCAGGTGGCTGCAGGTGGCCAAGTGGCTACCTGCATTGTCAAGGTAAGATTAGAAAAGTTTCCTCTGAGTTGGGATGTGCATGGTCATCACTGCAGAGTTAAATGCTGCTTCACCAGCTCTGAAACAGCCTTTCATGCAGTGTCACAGAGCTGCAAGGTGCCTATTACAGAAAGCCCAGGATGTGCTGCTTGTGTTTCATGCTCTCACCCTCCTCAGTCTACATGCTTTAGATCTGTAATTAATGGTTGGTTTGAGGGACAGACTCTCCAAGGTATTTAGGTATGTGGCAGTCATGCACTGCTGAGACACTCAAAACCATGCAGAATGCCAAGTCTCTGTTTTCAGAGTCTCAGTAGGTGTCTCTTTCCTCTCCAGATGTCTTAAGTGCTTTCCTGAATCTAGGTTAAGTTGTGAAATCCAAAGTGCCCACAACCAGAAGGTTTGTTTGTTATTGCTTTACATTGCATTGGCCTCACAGTGTAGGAAAGACAAAGACCCTTCAGATGGTCGAGCAATGAGGAGATCGTGGCTGCTCCTTACTGCTGCCTTAGTGATCTGTTGCTGCCTGTCACCAAACTTCTCTCTCCTAAGCTTCATCTGATCTGCAAAATTCCCGCGTGGATAGGAAGGCACTGCTTGCCAGAAGAGGATGAGAGATATCTTTGTGTATTCCTGTTTCCGCAAAGGAAATTTTGTTGCAGAATAAATTTGAAATCACGTGAAAGTTCCTGACGGCGTTCCAGTTACAAGTTATACAATTTTCCTTTCTCTGCTTTTACTGTTCTGTCTTGGTTTTGTTGTAGTTTTTGCATCCTAGCAGTGTTTGCTGGGAAGGAGATATTTTATCTTTGTATAACACCTAAGAATTATAACACAAAGTCTTCAGACTCTGAGAAGCATACAAGGCTTCAGCCTCTTTTGTGATCATGAAGTGGCATGGAGGATTTCTGGGTCTCTCTGCTCTGCTCTCCTCCCCAGACCTGGCTGCCTCTGTGGAAGGGAAAACTCTTTAAGCATCATTTCTTGACCCTTCTCTTAAAACATTATTACTTCTGTTTCTCCACAGGCCTCAAAGATGACAAGGACTTGAAGTTCCTCCTGAAAGGCAGCCATCTGCTAAAAGTGAAGTCAAACTCCTGGAGAAAGGAGCGGTTCTATAAGCTCCAGGAGGACTGCAAAACCATATGGCAGGAGTCAAAGAAGGTGCTGAGATCCCCAGAGTCACAGATCTGTGAGTAAAGGGAACCAGGAGCATTATTTAGTGTGGAGGGAGGGTTTGGAGCAATGAGAGCAGGTCTTTCATTCCTCCTGTGACTCCATCACAAACTGAGTGATGCTGCCAGCTCTGGGACAGCCAAGAGGAATCTGCCATGTCAGGAATGGTCACATTGCCCAAGCTCATGAGCTGCTGCCTCAGATGCTTGTGGGGTGGGCTGTGCTGGTCTCAGCAGCCCTCCTGGCTCGTTTCCTCCCCAAATGGTTCAGGTCACTCAGGTGCCTGAGCCCTAATGCTCGGTGTGAGACATGGTATGAGCATTTGTGGTGGGGTGTGTGGCTGTTGCTCCTTTCCTGCCTGCAGCCCCGGGGAAAACTGGCATTTAAGGCTCACAAGGGAACTGCAGAGATGTGGAAATGCAAGGGCTGACAGGAGTTGTCTCTGGGGGAAAGGAATGACTATTCTCATCCTTATCTTGGAAACCCAGGATCTGCCCTGTTGTAAAAAGTTCAGATCCTACAATCGCCGTTATATGGCACAAGAGAAACCATTCTGTTCCAGCAGCACCCAGCTTGGCACTGTAACTGGGACTCCAATTGTGCAGTCAAAATGGAATCAGGCAGGGTGTGTGTCTGTTTATATCTTTTTTTCCTTTTCATTCCATATTTTTCTGACACATTTCTCCATATTTTTTGACATTTTTTTCTCTTATTTCACTAATCATTGTGGTCTTGTAAATCCAGGCGATACATTAGTAATGTGGAATATGTTTTATGGCATGCTGAAAAGTGTTAATTACACAATTTTTTTGGTAATGATCACAATTAACTAAATGAAGGGTGGGTCTTTCAAATTACCTCCCTTCCTCCCACAAACAGTGATAAGATTTCCAGTAGGAGGAGTAAAGTAGCAGGGTAAAATATGTTTGGTTTGTAACCCTGATGGCCAGAGTCTTCTCACATGACTTTGGGCACCTCATTTAATCTCTTTGTGCATCCTTCTCCACAAATTTTCTTCCCTCTAACTAACTGTAAAAGGCTTTGAATCATAGAATCACGAAGGTTTGGGCTGAAAAGGACATTAAAGATCATCCAGCTCCAACTCCCTGCTATGGGCAGGAACACCTTGACCAGGTTGCTCCAAGCCCATCCAGCCTGGCTTTGGACACTTCCTGGAATGAGGCATCCACAACTTCCTTGAGTAACCTGTGCCTCTGTCTTGTCACACCCTGAGTAAAGAATTTCATTCTAACATCTAATCTTAATCTCTCCTTTATTAGTTTAAAACTCTTCCCCTTTGTCTATCACTATCTGCCCTTGTAAAAAAGTCCCTCTCCCTCCCTTTTCATAAAAGTGGAAGGCTGCAGTGAGACCTGTCCTGAGGCTGTGGGTTGGAGGTTGTTTCCTTCAGGGTGTTTGGATGCCCAGCTGGCAGGGTCCTGAGCTCAGCTGGGCTCTTCAGGTCTCCCAGTTCAATAACCCATCATAACAACAACAGAAAGTCCTCAGTGAATGTTTGCTCCCTTGGAATGCCTGCTCTGCTGAGCTCTGTCCCATATAAAACCAAAGTCCTTTCCCAGATAATATATATCTTTCTTTATATAATATATCTTGCTAATATATCTCACTCTAAATCAAATAAGGGTGTGAGTTGAGAAGAATGGCTTTCAGAGCTCCCTTTCCTGTGCTCTGGGCCAGCAGTTTCCAAATAATGGGGTCTGAGAGAACCTACAGCAACAGTCCTGACCCCACCTAGTCCTTGGAAGGAAATGGGAAGGATCCTTGTGCTGTGGCTCCAGGTACCCTGATGTTTGCCTGGAGAAGCCCTGGTGGATCCATGGCTGTGGCAGTGGCATGGAGAAGGCAACTGTGACTATTTGATAAAGAAGGATGAGATCAAATCCTTTGAGCTGGGCTCTGAGCACAGGCTGGGGGTGTGTCTGTGTGGGTGTGGGTTTACAGCACTCCAGATACACTTTGGTAACTGGGCACAGCCAGCATTGCCACACTGCTGCACAGGCAGTGCCACTGTGGGCAGGAGAACCTGCTGTGCCCTGGGAGTGTCAGTGACACTCAGTGGAGATTGGGTAATGTTACCTGGTGGCTCACAGCATGTTCCTGCTCCTTGACACTCCATGCAGGCACACCTTTCCTGGGGAAAGAGTCTTTTTTTTATTTTTCTTTTTGTCATCAGGAAAACAGCAATGGAGACAAGTCAGTAGAGGCAGAGCTTGTCCTCTGTGAAGGCAAGCCCTGGCCAGGCTCTGGCCAGACTGGCTTTGCACCCTGACATCTGTCTGGCTGTGGGATGTGGACAGGCTGTGTCCACGTGCTCCTGGGAGGATGTGAGCCTGTGCCTGCACTTGTGGTGCCAAGCTCTTGGGAGGCTTGGAGGGACACCTCAGGGCTGCTTCCAGCAGGTGCTCTGGACACACCTGAGCCTGGAAGTGAGAGATGAGTACTGACTCCTGCCAAGTCCTCAGCCATAACATCAAAGAGGTCCATTTTCATAAAATCATAGAATGGTTTGGGCTGGAAGGGATTGAACATTTCCAGGGATGGGGCAGTCACAGCTTCTGTGGGCAACCTGTGCCAGGGCCTCACCACCCTCACTGTAAAGAATCACTGCCTCATAGCTAAGCTAAACCTGCCCTCTGGCAGTGTGAAGCCATTCCCCATCGTCCCATTCCTTCAGGCTCTTGTCAAAAGTCCCTCTCCAGATTTCCTGGAGCCCCTTTAGGTACTGGGAGGGGCTCTAGTGTCTCCCTGGAGCTTCTCTGCAGGTTGAACACCCCCAGCTCTCCCAGCCTGTTCCCAGAGCAGAGGGCTTCAGCCCTTGGAGAATCCTTGTGGCTTCCTCTGGGCTTGCTCCAACAGATTCAGGTCCTTGGAGGCCCCAGAGCTGCAGTACTGCAGGTGTTGTATCATGAGAGCAGAGGAGAGGAACAAAATCACTTCCCTCAACCTTCTGGTCATGTTTTTCATTGCCTTTCTCTTTTATTGATCCTCTGAGACCTTCCAATCATGAGTTTTCAGAGTGATTGCTGTGTTTGAGTTTCATTCTGGAGCTTTTAACTTCACCAGGCTGCTTTGGGTCCAGGTACAGAGTGGATTACCCCTGGCTCTTGTTGTGGCCTCTGGCAGGCTCTATCACATCTCCCTTCTCACTTGGTCCAGTGTGAAGGCTGTCACATCAGAGGGAGAGTTCAGGGTCATGATTTGAGCCCCAAAATCAGGGGCTTCAGGGCGAGTCTCTGCAGAGGGTCACCCTTCCTTGTTAACAGACACTGACTTTGCTCTCCAGGACAAAGCCCTTCTAAAGCTGCAGATAAGATCCCTTTTCAGGGTGGAAAAAAGGATGAGCAGAATGGAAACTGGGAGCTTTAGCAGCAGGTCTAATCTTATCTGCAGCATTGCTGACAGCGATGGATGCACCTCAGAGCAGGGAGGTCTGCCTGGTCTAAGGGTTATGTTTTTGTTTGGATAGTTTCTTGTTATTCCTGTTGGTATTCTTAGGGCCATATGGAAAAGCTATTTGTAAATCATTGTATGGTGGAGTCCAGTAGATAAAACTAGACACTGGCAAGGTTAGACAGGAGAATCTAAGATGTTTGAAGTTCAAAAAAACCCCACTTATCAGGGTTGTGATGGGAACAGATGTTCCCTGGATCAGATATATGGGGTACAAGCAGTACCTTCCTCTGTTGTCTTTATTTTAAACAACTGGGAATTTAAATTAGGTGCTATCTTCATAGCTGCATTACCCAAGCAGGACTTTGGGGATAAGCTGTCCTTCCAAAATGGGTTCTGATCTGGTAGAATAATCCATTTTTTCCTTATTGTCAATAATTCCTTATTTTTCAGTATGTTCCGTTTAGGCCCCAGGGCACTCTTTTTTTTTTTTTTTTTTTTCTT
>VZUA01095776.1:65419-80289 GCA_013401035.1 Horornis vulcanius
TTTTTCCAAAAGCCTTTGAAGCAACTTAAATCAGTTTTCCAACAAGCATGTTCTGCCCTTGTGCACTCCCTGTTTGCCTCCAGCAGAAACACAGGGCTGCTTGGCACCAAGGGCTGCTCAGAAGCACCATTAAAATCCATTTTTCACCACAGGTTGCTCCTTCCTGTGGCTGAGCTACAACCAGACCCACAAACACACCACTGCTCTCATCCCAACTGATGTGTAGGACCCAGGAAGGGTGGATGCTTCTTTGGCCCATGAGGCTTTTACAGTGCCCTCTCCCTGGCCTCCAGAAACAGAGTTGAAGTGGCCTGATTAGCAGTTTTGGGGCAAAGAAAAGATTTGTGCAAGGGAGCTGGAAAAAGTTCATTCTGAGGCAATTCACTGCTGAGCATCACTGTGGTGTGAGGGAGGAGAGCCAAAGGGGGCAGAGCAGCAGCCTGTCAGTAGCACTGTCTTGTTTAGCTGTGGTCAAATATCAGATCTCATGTAGGTGAAAAAAAAAAAAAAGAGAGCAAAGAGGCATTTGCTGCTTTCAGTGAAATTGATTTTTGAAAGTATTTTCTTAAACCAGCTGTAATCCCTAGTGTGAGCTCACTTAAGCCAGACTCAATCCCTTTAAAAACTCTCTCAACTTGGGGATTTGTGGGAATGGTTGAAAACTTTCCAGTGAATCATCCTTTTGAGCAGTAGGTGGAGAAACAGAGTACTCGCAGGCAGGAGGAAAAGGCTGAATGAGTCAATTAAGTTTAGGGGTGCTACAATGAGGCCCCAGAGATGGTGCTTTGGTAGCTCCTGCACTGTGTCTCTACTGGAGGCTCAGGGAGATGACGTTTTCCATGAGAGCCATGAAAAGCTTCACACACTGAGCCAGGCATGACTCACTGGGGCTGCGTCGTTGAGTCATGAGCAGTGAAGTCAAGAGAGAACGTCAGGAGTTGTAGCTGAAATATTCCCATTTCTGGCCAAAAGCTTTACGTAAAAACTACTATCGTTGGATTTTTTTCTTTTTCTGTTTTTCTGATTAAAGTAATCAGTTTTGGGAGGTGAGCTAAACTCAACTGCACGACTGAGTATTGCAAGTGATGACTGCATTATAACTTGACGTCATGAAACTGATCTTTTGATCTGATGGTTAGTTATTAAAAATGCACAGAATTTATTTCTGTTCCCTGGTTTCTGGCACAGTTATAGAATATTTTTTGCTTGGTTTCAACATAGTACAAAAGGTTTATGTTTATAGCCTAGCATCAGTGATCAGCAGAAAACTTTTCCCTTTGCTTTTGTCTTGCTGTGAAATTTATGAATATCTTTAAAATACCATGCAGTGAACATAGCATACCACTTTTGTGGAAGAATAAATTATTGCCTCCATTGAATTAATATCCTGAACTTGCTTGCAGAAGAACAGGAAGGATATAATATTGCTTTGTGTTTGCTCGAGTCACAAAGCCAAAGCTTGAAATTGTTCCTAGTAAGTGTCTAAAGTCAACAGAAACTCTCAGCAACCTGTGTGCACACAGCAGGTAGCTGGCTGCACCAACAGCTTCCTTCTGCAGTTTCTTGAGGAATCATTGCTTTCATGGTCAGACACGTATTTATCCCTGGAAAAATATTTGCTGATGCGAATGTGTTACGCAAGGCGGCCGTCAGCTGTGAAAACAAAACCGTCTGTCTGCGGGCCTCATTAGTTTTTATCAAAATCACTCAAGCCATCCAGCACGTCATTTCAGATGCAGAGCTGCCTGTTTCTTCGATTGAGTTTTGAATCAGGCCACCGCGGGCGTCGCTGGGACAGTTTTCATCACGCTGACAAATATTGACTTTTTTCTCCGTAGCATATGTTAAATGCAAAGGCAGAAGTGTTGAGAGGCACAGATCCAAATTTAGCGGTGCTGGGAAGTAGGAACTGGTCGCCAAAATAGTTTGCAGGACCGTGGTTGTGTGGAAGGAATGTAAATAGAAATCACTCCCTTTGCTTCAGTGCTCCATGATGGGTAGACTGAAAGACTGGGTAAAGACCTTACATGAAAGGGTATTTCCAAACAACCTGTAAAATTGCATGTGCATTGTGTCACTGGTTGCCCGCTGGTAAACACACGCCAGCACAGAGGGCAGACTGCTGTGCAGCAGATCTCAAGTCAGAACAACCTGCTGAGCATGTCGGTGGAGGGGGAATGGAGAAGAGAATGGATGAGGAATCAGCAGCTGGGACCTGCCATCATTCACACACAGGGAGATGAAAGAGCAGTGCTGGCAGGGCTGGGAAGGCACGGCGCAGCAGGGCTCCTGCTGAACCCACCCGTGAGTCATTATGTTCAAGTATCGCCCAGGGGTGAGGGTGATGGATAGCCTTTGGTGTTCCTAGCCCAGGGAGCTGACAGTGCTCCAGCTCCTGCTGATTATGAAGGTCCTGGTCTCAACTGTGCTGGGCCATTAGCATCATCCACCCCTGGTGAAACCAAATTCAGCTGAACAGCTCTGCCCGGGGTGAAACCAAAGCGAGAAGCAGAGCATGGGGCACACTCAGCGTGTTTTGAAATCCATGTAGTGTCTCTGCAGGATAGTCCTGGGGTCAGGTAGCAGCTTTCATCTGTTCCTGACAAGATGCTGAGCCGAGGTGCAGCTGGTGAGGGCCTGGCCTCTCTGCAGACATGCAGGATGGTGTGCGGGCTCTGTACGGCTGAGCACGTTTCTCATCTGCATTTCTTGACAGTAAACAGCAGTGACTTCCTGAGCCAATTAGAGTGGGATGGAGTAATTCAGTGTGACTGGATGCCACATTGCACAGATCGCCTGTTACTGACAGGATCAGGAAAGGATTTGAGGAGTTCAGAGTGAAAAGCTGCCCCCTTCCCTAAGGAGTAACTCAAGGAAGGCTGTTTCAGCAGTGCCTGTACAGTGACCATCCCCTCCCACTTCATCAGCAAAGGCACAAGAAAGGAGAAGCTCCTGCCAGTCCTTGTCCTTTATCTGCTCAGTAGTTTGCAGGAGGTGCAGGTTCAGTTTCTTATTTTCTCTCTTGACAAATTCTCGTAACAAAATGTCTCATCTCAAAGGGCTGCCTATCAAGCAGGAGGAAAACAAAGGGATTGTTCTCTACCTTTGTTCCTCCTTTCCCTCTATTCCTTAGGATTACCAAAGGGTTCACTGCTCATGCTCCCAGCAGTCTGGACATTGCAATTGTGGAGAGAAGAGATGGAGAGGCCAGGGCTCCTCTCTCAGACAAGTGCTTTCATCATTAGAACATTGTCAGGCTCATCCTTCTTGCTCTTCTGCACCAGAATCATAGAGTAGCTTGGGTTGGAAGGGACCTTAAAGATCATGCAGCTGATTTCCTTGAAGAGGTGTTCCTTCTGCATGAGGAGATGAGTTTGCAAGTGTAACACCAATCTCCTTGAAAGCCATGAAGTGAGAAATCCAAATCAAGAGAGATACCCAAAAGGTACATGTTGATTGCTTGAAAATACCATGGCTGTCAAAAGACTCCTGAGGGCCTGAGTCATCCCTGCCTGCTGATGCCAGGGGCGAAAGAGGAGAAGGGTGCTGGGCTGAAAACCAGCAAGGGAGAAGAACAAGAGCAGGAGCCAGTGATGAAAACTGAAAGGAGGGCTAGAAAGGAAGTTTTCCACATCTCCCTGAGAATAGTTCAGACTGGAGGAATTTCACTGGCTCCAGGGAAGGGTGCTGTATGTCCGTGTCAGTGGGGAGCCTTTGGCTGTCCCAGCAGCATCCACAGCAGCCAGGAAGGCTGACCAGGATGTAACCTGTGTGAGTCGGTGTCTGGAGGCCAGGAAGAACACAGGCTTCCTTGTGCTTTGTGTCATGTTTTGGGCTTTCTACAAACCACCTCTTCAGCAGACGCAAGCACTCAGGAGTAGATGCAAACTTTCCAGATTCTCTTCTGCTTGTGGTTATCTCCCCACTGTGGCGTGATGGGGAAGGAACAGGGAGGCTGCAGGGAGCTGTGATTGATGGCTGTTTGCTGTGAGCGTTCCTCTGCTGTGAAACATCTCTGTCCCCCAGTTATTTTTGATTTCTCCTTGCAGATAACTCGGCTGAACACACAGTTTGGGACTCCTAATAGAGTACAGTCGCTGCCTGGGAGCAGCTGATAAAGTACTCATGCTGGGTTAAGATTTTCCAGAAAAGAGATAACTTTAGCAGATGGCTTGGGCTGAGTCCTTTGGCTTCAGCTTTTTTATTGATAGATGAAAACAGAACACACAACCAAGCTATGGAAAGCTATAAGAAGTGTCCTTCCTTACTCTGCGTTTTAACAGTTCCTGTGGTGATAGTTTTTCTCTTCTCTTGTGTGACTACAATAGGCACCATTCCTGTTCTTTAGCCTTCCTTGTACCCTTTCTGTTTTGAGAAGCTCTTTTATCTCCATCATCCTCCTCTCAGCACACTCTGAAAAGATCAAGGCAGCCCTTCCAGACACAGGTTATCAATCTTTTTTTCCTCCCACACAGCTCTCTTTTCCAGTGGATTCATGCAGCCACGTAATGGTTTCCAAAGAATCCATTCTAAATTTCCAATATTTAACATCAGATTTTCTGGTGTTGGAAACACGAGGCCATTGCCAACCCAAAGTTTAGGGATTGATTGCACAAGCAGGCTAAGGAGCCATTCTGCAGGACAATAATGCTTGTGAGCCAAGCAGTGGTGAGCAGCTGGCAGGAGAAGAGGAATAACAGGATGATCCTTCCACTTCACTGCCATGAGCAGAAGAGACCTGGAGAGGAGGAGAATCCCATTCTTATGGACTGTCTGCATATGAGATGCCCAGCCTGCATTTCCTTTCTGGTCAAGAGTTCACTGTAGCCATGGATTAAGGGCTACATAACTTATCTTACCCTGAAGTTTTTGTTTGAATAGGACAGAGCAGCTGTGTTCCAAAAGCTGCATTATTTCCCACTGGCTATAAAAGAAGCCTAAATAAACTTTAGGCTTTTTGATTGAACTGAATCTGGCCAAGCATGATAAGATGCTTGGCATTAAAGGTGAAGTTCCACCTTAGGCACAACTATAATTTGATTAATGCCCTGGTTAAAGGGCAGGATCACCAGGAAGGTCCAGCTGTGGGGGGGAAATGCAGCCTTTTTTCTTTTTAAGCTGGTTTTAGTACTTAAACCCATAAACTTTCACTTGAAGGTGAATTGGCCAGATAGTGTAATTCCACAGCAGCCCATCCCAACCCAACCTTTTCCTCCTGAGCTGATCAACTTTTGGCCTTTACAAAGTGATAATCAAAGACCACACAGAGATAACAGCTAATAATTGTCAGAGAAGAGCTTTGCCGGCTCCAGGGAGCTCCTCATGGTGTGTTCTTGTACAGGAACCAAACCAGCAAAGTGCTGTGGAAGGTGTTTGACCACCCCAGCATTTGATGAGAACTTGTAATAAATGTTAAGTGTTGCTTTTGGAAAGGAACTGATTTTTGAAGACTGAATTTTTGGATTTTTTTTTTCTCAGCAGCTGAGCATTATCATGACTGCTCTGGGAAAAACAGGAAAGTTTTCAAACCTCTAATGAGCATGTGATGAATTTTGGATAATCCCAAAGCAGCCATGCCAAAAATGTGCAGGTGGATTCTGGGTTGGGTTTCTCTACAGTGTTGCCTTTGAATGAACTGGGCATTTTAATGGTGAAATGGATGTTTAAAGGCAAGTTTCTCCTTTCAGCTAAACTTTGGGGATATTTTACACTCATGTTGCTTTTCAACAAAGCTCCAGAACAGGTTGTTCCAACATGGCCTTGAACACTTCCAGGGATGGGGCATCCACAGCTGCTCAGGGCAGCCTGTGCCAGTGTTTTGTAGATGTATGAGGTGACCCATGAAAGACAAAAAGAGGCTGTGGGTGCTGCTGGGAGCTCGCCTGATTTCAGCCCAGTTTGAGGGCACTGATTGCTCTCAAGGGCATTTTAGGGTTGTCTCTGTTACTTATATTTATTTAATAAAAGTCTCTTCATACACTGCTCCTTCTGGATTGCTTTGTGTGTGCATTTTGCAAACTTGGAGCAACTTCAGGGTTCATTTCCACCAGCAGAAGAGCAGAGATGGAAATGGGGAGGGATGATAGTGTTTTGATTTCTTACAGCAAGGAGGATAAATTCTACCCTTGACAGGGGTTAGGATGGAGTATGGGTGATACCAGACTGCTCTGAAGCTTTGGTCTTTGCCTCCTTAACTGTGACTGAGAGTAACAAATGGGATCTTAAATTTTACCCTCTCACTATTTTTGNAAACTTTGGGGATATTTTACACTCATGTTGCTTTTCAACAAAGCTCCAGAACAGGTTGTTCCAACATGGCCTTGAACACTTCCAGGGATGGGGCATCCACAGCTGCTCAGGGCAGCCTGTGCCAGTGTTTTGTAGATGTATGAGGTGACCCATGAAAGACAAAAAGAGGCTGTGGGTGCTGCTGGGAGCTCGCCTGATTTCAGCCCAGTTTGAGGGCACTGATTGCTCTCAAGGGCATTTTAGGGTTGTCTCTGTTACTTATATTTATTTAATAAAAGTCTCTTCATACACTGCTCCTTCTGGATTGCTTTGTGTGTGCATTTTGCAAACTTGGAGCAACTTCAGGGTTCATTTCCACCAGCAGAAGAGCAGAGATGGAAATGGGGAGGGATGATAGTGTTTTGATTTCTTACAGCAAGGAGGATAAATTCTACCCTTGACAGGGGTTAGGATGGAGTATGGGTGATACCAGACTGCTCTGAAGCTTTGGTCTTTGCCTCCTTAACTGTGACTGAGAGTAACAAATGGGATCTTAAATTTTACCCTCTCACTATTTTTGCAACCTAAAGAGGGACAGTTTTGTTCCTTACCTCCTCTTATTGAAGTCACCTCTTATTTTGTCCAGAGAGATTGTGGACTTCTCATCCCTGGAATTGTTGAAGGCTGGATGGGGCTTGGAGCAACCTGATCTAGTGGAAGGTGTCCCTGTCCATTTCAGGGGTTTGGAACTGGATTATCTTTAAGGTCCCTTCCAACCCAAACCATTCTGTGGTTTTAGGATTTTCCTGTGGGGTGATGGTTACAGGGAGGCACAGCTCCACTCTCTCCATTCTCAGGGGGAATGAGTCAAGGGATGCTCCAATGACTTGGAACCAAACTCTTGGCTGTGATTTGCGTCACATGAAGAGGACATCACAGTATGGCACCTACAGCATATTCTGCTTCTTTATTAAATAAAGGACATAGAGAAAGAAGTTTTCTTTTTAAAATTTCTTGCTCTTTTTGGTCCTTTTGAGTTGAGTTTTCTTTAGTACCAAAGCTTGGGAAAGGGGGGAAAGGGAAGGGAACCCTCCAGAGGCTTCAGGAAAAGAAGAGTAATTTTTTAATATCCCTCACCAAGTAGAGATAAGGCTGACTGAACCCCTGCTGACAGCAGGCTCTGCTTTCTTTCCACAGTCTCCATTGAAGATATCCGGGATGTGAGGTCAGGCCATAAAACAGAAGGTATGGAAAAATACGCCAAGGATGTCCCAGAGTATCGCTGCTTTTCCATCATCTTCAAAGACCAGCGGAAAAACCTGGACCTCATTGCGAGTTCAGAGGATGATGCCAACCACTGGATCGCTGGCCTTGGGAAAATCATAGCCCACAGCAACTCCATGAACCAGAAACAGAAACTCCAACAGTATCCTTTGCCTTATAAAGTGATTAATCATGGACAAAGATGCACTTGTCTCTCCGTGTGGGTGGGGATAGTAGGTTAACCTCCTTTTTTTTTTTTTTCCCTATTGGGCACTGGGTTTTCTCTTGCACTGATTTTGTACCCAGGCAAGCTCCCTGATTCCCAATGCTTTTCCCCCCTGCTTTACAATGATACCAGCAAGAGTGGAGTCAGGCTTAATGTAGCTCCTTAAGCAAAGAATTCCCTCTTTCATGGAGCTCCAGAGAAAACAATCGTTATTTTTTTGTGTTCTTCAGGGGTCTGTTTCACTTGCATTGCAGTAAACTCCAGGACAGGCACTTCTTGGCAAGGCATGAAAAGCCCACACTGTTCACCGTGTTTCTTGGTAATACAAGGAGAGGGAACTGATTCTCCTCTTCTCTCTGCCAAATTTACTCCAGGGTAGCTCCACTGACTTGAGTGAAATTACTCCTTATTAGCCTCAGCATGGGAGGAGGTTCTGCCCTGAAAAAATCTGCACTTGCTCCAGTGACAATGCAGAGATCAGAAAGTGAAAGGCACAGAGCAGGAAAGGAGAGTGAGTTCATTATGAAATGGAGAGGGGTTGGTTATTGGGTGAAATCCTGGCTCTGCTGAGTTCATAGGGAATTTTCCCTGGGGCTGCATTTCACTCAATAAGTTGCTTTGCAAACAGAGATCTCATGTACAAAAAAAGAGACTATCTGTGGGTACACTTTTGGATGAATTTTCTTCAGTGCCTGTTTGTCTGAGACTCTGACCATGACATCTGAAGCTGTTTGCTGATTTCACCCTGATTGGACAGAGCTGCCACAGTTGTAAAATATTAAGTTTCTTTAAGCTTCCCAAAGGTAAATACTCAGCTATCAGAGAGAAAAAGAAATACCACTCTTGGGCAGAGAAGGCTGGGTGGGCTTCATGACTTGTTTGACACCAAACATCAGAGAGGAGGGGAGATGCAAAACCCTCAGCTGGGAAAAATCACAAAGCTGGAGCTCAAGTCTGAGCAGGCACCAGGAAGTCCTGCCCTCAGTTAAGTCTTTATTCCACATGGGTTCTCTGCTTGGTTATAATGTACTGATGGAGAAGGAGATGGTGCATAAATGCTGAGCTTTCAGCAGGCTTTACTCTCCTGTGGGTTCTCTGAAGTCTGAGAAGCATTTTCACAGCCACAGTGCTGTTCACTTAAAGGAATCAGACTCCATTAGTTCTGTTGTGCTTGGGATGTCCTGTTTATCTCCTGCATTATGAGTGACTTTTTTTGGATGGTTTTTCAAGCTCTGGGCTGTAAGGTCACTCCTCAGCCACCCTGCAGTGGGTAGGGGAAAAATCTGGGCTACAGAAAGTTGTCCCTGGAGCATATCAAGTTAAATATATTGCTGAAAAACTTGCCTGTAAGAAGAGACAAGATTGTTAAGGGGGGAAAAATAACAATGACATTTGCAAAGGAAGAAGGCTGTAAATTTCCAGCGTGGAAAAGTGCCTTTCTGTCTTTGGAAAGCAGAATTGAAGCTAAATAGGGTGGGTAGGCAAACCATATTTCTGGAAGAGTAATTACTGTGCAGTGCTGGCTTCCAATCTGGGCTTGTCTCAGGCCATTTAACGTAACCTGGAATTACAGAACAGCATGATTTCTCATTTGAAATTTGATGATGTTTAATTAAAGCCTGGGATTTTAAATTTAGTCTGCCTTCACTGGGAAAGCTTGGCAGCGTGGGCTTGCTCAGATCTCCCTTAAACCTCAGGAGTGTTCTCTGCATCTGTGAGCACAGAAGGGGAAGAGTCAGGAGGTGAGAAGTGTTGTGTCCCCTGCCTGTCCCCCATGACTGGAGAATTGCCTTGCAGGGTATCTTTTTCAGCCTCCCAAAGCCTTGCAAAACAAATAAGGAATGTGCAAGTTTTTGAAAACAAGGATTGAAAGCAAAAACTCTGCTGGTTTCAGATGGGGCTAGTTCAGTTTGCAATTCAGTGGAGTTGCCTGTGGTAGAAAGGGACTGGATTCAGTGTCTTATGTATTTTTTTCCAGTCCTATATTCCTACACAGATAAAACTCCCACATGCTGGATGAGCATTGCTGATGTTCTTATACACAGAGTTCTGTTTTAATAAGCCTCAGATGCAACCTTGCAGCAGGCTGGCATAAGTCATTTAGCAAATATTGCAGGTATGTGTGCAGGGAAGACTTTAGACCAGAAAATACAGAGGGCTTTTCATCTGAGCAGGGTGGCACTGTCTGCTTCGGTTCTGGGGTTTATGTGTGAGCTTTTCTTCTGGTTTGAAAGCACTTACCAGAAGTTCTGCAGCATTTCTGTTCTGAGCACACTCATGGGATATCTGCCAGATAGAAACCAAAGAGGGATGACTGAAACGGAGGGAAAACTGGTAGCCCTGGAGCTGGCATATCCTTCAAAAACGAGGCAGGAGGCAGGCTCTCCCTGGATGTGTACAGAAATGGGAGCAGCTTCTTCTGAGTCCACTCAGGGCCACAAAGGGGCAGAAGGTGAAAGGAAGACCCACAGCCAGGACTGAAAAATGGTGTTTGTACCAAATGAAAGGACTTTCAGTTGAGGTGCTTTGTTCATCCAGCTCCTCTAAGCTCTCCTAAAGCTGAGGAGATCCAGATGGATGGGGACTTTGGGTATTTTGAGGCCAGAATGCTGCTATTTACTGAGATCTCAGTTGTCTGTACTCTCCTTTTTCTCTCCTTGCTGCTTGTCCTTGCAGCAAGAGGACCCACTGTGTGTGCCTGGGCCCTTCCTGGGCTCTCTGATTTCCCTCCTGCATTTCTCAGCTTCTTGGGAAGGGATCTAAGAGAAAAGCGTGCTGCATTCACAGGTAGGACCTGGGCACACTCTTTTGCAGATGAATTTACTGCCCACATTTTGCCTTTCAGAGAGGACTTTGGGTACGTGCATGACCTCTGGGTGCTCATTATCAGAGGAAATCATGCAGACTCTTAAAAAAATGCAGTGGTTAGCACAAACCCAGTAGTTTCTGTGCACAAAAGAATAGTTTCTGTCTACCCCTACTGCTCACCTCTGGCTGTGGCAGACTGGATTTCCTCTTGGCTCACCAGAGTTGGGCGTTCCTCCTGCCTGTTGTTTTTAGGGAAGGCTGGGAAGGGGACCTGAGGTGCAGGGTCAGGTGAGAGTGGGTGGCACCAGGGTGACAGTCTGAGCAGACCCTCTCTGCAGCAGAGCTGGTGGAGGGGGTGTTCTGCACCCCAGGGTGGGAGTGGTGTGCTTCCAGCACAGCATCCTCTGCTCATGGGACCTTCATGACTCAAACTGGATTTGTGGGAAGAATCAGTCCAAGCCAGACCCTGGTTCAGGGCTCTGGAGTGTCCTTGGGAAATGCAACCTCTCTTTATTTTGGTTTCCATGTCTAAAGAAGGGGAATATTAATATTACCAGGCTAAGACGGATGTGGGGTGAGGTCATTGCTTAGCACCTGCCAAGATTTTTAAAGTCAGAAAGTTCAGCTTTCCGTGAGACAAACAATACTCACTAACAGTTTACACATATCTCCATCACTAGGAAATACTTCAGTGGAGGGGTAGCTCTGGTAAACACTGTTTCAGGGTTATGTTTACAGCCCCTAAGGCTGTTAATGCCCTTTTTTGGGGTCATTTTGAAAGGCCCAGTTTAAATGTTACAGCACTATATGCCTCAGCTGGTATTTACTGATCCTGAGCTTTACTCTGATTAACATTCAGATTGGACATTTTTTTAAAAGCTTTTCTGGAATGAGTTTTGAAGCATTGTTTCCTAAGTGAGACATGGAAGGTTATTCTTGGAGATCAATTTCTTACTTTGATAATTTTTTTTTTCCTGTTGGAAAGTAGATATTTTTCTGGATGACCTTTCTTACTTGACAGTAAAGCAAATTAGACAGTCAGTTCCATGATGCAAAAAAGCATGGAGTTTTTTGGTATTTAAAACTGCAGTGTCTCAACTGTCTATTATTGTAGAGACTGATAGAAAATGGGAGATCCAGTTCAAATTATCTGACATCACATTAAGATCATTCTTATAGCAGTTACTCCAGATCCATGGAAATACTAAATTGATTAAAACCCAAGCTTTTATGAAATATTTTCACAGTACAGCACAGTAACAGACTCTGTGCATTTCATCAGGGAAAGAAGCCAAGACCCACAAAGTTTGGTTTGATTCCACTCACAACAAAGTTCTTAGGAGATATAGGTAGAAATCCCTAAAAATATGCTGAAGGTGAGTTAAAAAATTATTGTTGATGCTTCTTCTGGAGTTCAGTGTTCACTGTGACACACTGAATATTGAACAAATCCATGACAATGAGTTTACCAAGCTTCTCTTGGGAGCTCTTTTCATTCTTTCCTTTATCCTCTTTTAACCGTCTGGAGCAGAATGTACTTTCTGTCATAAAAGAGAAATCAAACTGTTTCTGGCTGCAGCCAGAAACTCCTACAGGGTAAAGAGAGCTGATCCAGCCTCGGCCAGATGGTGAAAAGCTTCTCCCAGGTCATGATCAGTTGTATCACAGCTCTTTTCTTCTGCCAAGGCACCATTGTGCCCTGTGGGAGCAGAAGGGGAGGTGGTGTCAGCTGCTCAGGGAGCCCACGCTGATTTACAGCAGCTGGAGAGGTGGCTCAGAGCCTTTAGAAGAGGATTTCCCCCCTGCTATGTGCAGCAGAAGGTATTTAGGGGTTTAGGCCAGGCGCTGACCTGGAAAGATTTCCTTACATCCTCCTGCAGCTGGATTCACACCTGCCTGCGGAAAGCTGACAAAAACAAAGACAACAAAATGAGCCTGAAAGAGCTCAAAGACTTCCTGAAAGAAGTGAACATTGAAGTTGATGACTACCATGCCAAGAAGATTTTCCAGGTAATAGGAGCAAGCAGAAAAAGGTTTTGCTGTTGGCTGAGGTCAAGGTATCCCACAGATTTCAGCTTGAGTTGGAGATCTCACCTAAAGTAAACCCCTGGCTTCTTTTCTGGTACCAAGGAAGGACTTTCAGGTTTTGGTTCTCAGTAATTTATTGCTCAGAATAATTGATTCCCACTAAGTTAGGCCAGCACACTGCTTTTGATGAGGGTGTGTTAAGATCTTTCTTCATAATTTTGGCACGAAGCAGAAAATGAGATGCAAATGGAGATAATGCAAGAAAGAGAGAAATGAAGTTGAAGTCCCAGGGGTTTCAGGAGTTTTGTGTGCCACAGCTGCATGTCAATGCCTAAGTCTGGCTGAATTTTGTTTGGTTACAATTGCAAACCCAGATCTTCACCTTCTCAGAGGAGGATGGTGCAAAGTGACAGGTATAAACAAAAAAATTTAAAAATAATGCACAAATTAAGGAAAAAAACCTTTCCAGATTCGTGATAGATACACAACATTGCACCCAAGCCTGGACTAGTCTGATTGATTTAATACTCCCAAGGCATATTTAATCTGGTCAGGGATGTACACTTCTAAATTCTCAAGGTTCAGCTTGCTGGCTGAGCCTATCAGAAGATAAAGGGATGAAAATTTCTCACTTGTTAAGCTTTTGGTTTCTCTTTAGAGAATCCATCCTGCCGAGGTGAGATAAACCATCTGGATAATTTCCAAACTTCCATCCTGTCTGAAGCAGGATTTGAATTAATGGGTGTGCAGTTTCAGAAATGTTTTTTTCTGATCAGTGGTAAACACGTGGGTGGTTTTGGGCACTGGGCAGGAGTTCTCCTCTTCCTCCATGTCAGCAGGCTGCCTTCCCCCAAAGGAGATCCAGATTTCCTTATCTTTGCTTGATGGACATCTCTCTGATAACTCCTCAGGAATTAGGGGGAAGGTCCTCAGCAGATCTTAAAAGAATTCCAGCTCACAAAATATTCCAGCTGTACTGCCTGCTCTGGCTGATGTATCCCATCCTTTATTCCCTGCCCAGGAAGATCCTGGAAGAGTGGAAATAAGGCTGGGAATCCACTGATTGAATTGCATGTCTCCACGGGAAGTAGTTGCCAACACTTCCTTTGCAGCCTGTGCAGGTGAAGCCAGTAGGGACCAGGGTGTGAATCTCCTTATCCTAAGGGATACATCCCACAAATAGGAGAGGAATCACCACTCCCACGTCTTCACACATCAACAACCTGAAAAAATCACCCTTGGTTTGGTTTTTTTGGTTTTTGGGGTTTTTTTGTAATTTTGCTCTTTTATTCTAGAGGCACAGTATCCTCTTATTTAATGGACCTCTTCTACTGTCACAATAGTTACAAGGGAGCTCTAGGAGAGGAAGCTTGATGGAATTAATCCTTTTTGCTGGAAGACTCCAAGTAATTGCTAAACCTTGATTCAACCCTTCGAAATGCAGGGAGTTAGTTGAGTACCATCATTAGGCAAGTAATTGTTAAGTTTCCTGTATAGCCTGGAAGGAGAGGCTCTTTGGAGGTTAATTCAGATCTCCTGAGGGCTGATTTACCTCCAGGAAAGGTCTGGTCTTGCTCCTAAAGCAATTACATTTTCAGTTTGCATCCTGCCTCAGCTTAGATGGACTAGGGCATTACAACCTATTAAAGGGTGATCTTCTCTGTTTCCGAGTTTTTCTTCATTTAGTCACAGGAAGGAAGGGTGATCAGGGCTCAAGTGGGGGCTGCAGGGCATGTTCTCACTGGTGGCGTGGCTGCTTTGGTCTGTAACTGAGTGACACACCATGGAATTAATTAAACATGTCCATCTGCTCATGGTACTGAGCATACCAGTTACTGGAGAAGGTAAAACCTTGCCAGTGTGTGTACAGTTCAAACTAGCAGTGTCTGGGGTGACTCCTGGAGTTTGAAACGTTTCTTTCACCAGTTCCTGGGCTGGCCTGTTGTTACTGTCTGCAAGGGAGTTGTCTTTGTTTGTTCCTTAGAGACCAAACCTTAGTATCCAGCATTATCAGTCTTCCCTGGGCTCCTAATGAACTAGAAGGGGTTTTAGCACTACTCAGCTCTCTGTCAGAGATGGGAAATGTTTTGTTTTGATTAGACTAGATTTCTGTCTCTAGTATTTAGCAGATNCCACCATGGCCATCACTGAGATCACTGGCAGAGCTGGGTTGAGATGAGTGTGATGACTGGTTAAACTAAGCCAGGCATTTCCATCATAAAAGCCAGAAAAATAGCTTTGTCACAGGGGATCAAAGATGGAAAGCAATTTAATTCCTCTGGTTTGACAAGTTGAAGAATTCTGCTAGGAACAAACA
>VZUA01095793.1:0-10980 GCA_013401035.1 Horornis vulcanius
TAAAAATAAAAGCAGAAATTCCTCCTGGAAAGGCTCAGTTTGTATTTTGATTCAGTATAGCTGATAAAATGTTTCATGTTTCACTTTCATTCTGATTTAAAACTACCAAACTTAAGAGTGGGACTGTTTGACACAAGGATCTTTGTAGGTCCCTTCCAACTCATTCTGTGATTCTGTGGATTGGACAAAACATAAGTTTCTAAGACGTTGCTTTTAAATATTTTAAAAACATGCATAGAAATACTGTAGATTTTCCTAACAGTTTTCCAATTGAAAGATCTCTTTATGGTTAATTAGTGTTTAGATAAATACAATATTCATTTCCATTCCCTGATCTTCAGCAGGCAAAAGATCATCTAATTAGAGTAAGGTCAGATTAGACTTGTAGAGGATGCTGCTCTCGTCTGTAAACAGTTTAGCCCACAGGTCTTTCCACAGTCCTGTTGGATGTAGGTACAAACACGCCTGTGATGCAAACAGCAGGAGGGAGATACAGGCACTTCAGCTGCACAAAGCATGAGAAGAATTCTCAAAGTGTTCTCCTGCACTAGAGAGAGGGGAGGAACAAGGAACAGAAGATGTTTAATTATTTCACATTTAATTAAAAATAATGTGATTTTATTTTGACTGACTTTTCATACAAGTTCCTTTTTCCTAACCACTCTCACCCATTCACAGCAGATCAGCTCCTGGCCTTGGTCCACACAAGGCTCCTCTGAAGTCAGTGTCAGGCTCTCTGCTGACTGAGGTGGGTTTTCTCATCTATACTTGTTAGAAGCTGGTTTGTTTGAATCTTTGAAGGTTGCCATTCCTTGCAAAACAAAATATGAATGTCATCATGAGGACAACCTCCCTCATTTCTAAAATGAGAGACTGATAATATATGCTTCCAGAGATGACTGCTGGTAAGGCATCTAAAAGCAGGAATAAAGTCAGGGAAGATTTTGTTTTCATTACTTTTATTTATTCTTGAGGGACAGAAAGAAATCCTTCAGCCTTTGAAAAGATCAGGGCAGAGTGATGGATCAGGATTGAGGTAATACTTCCTGAATATGAAAAACAATGTCTGAACTGTTCTCTGGAGGATCTATTGTAAATGTTTAAAAATTAAGCACTTTTTTGAAGAATGATCTTAAAAGTTTATCTTTTTCTCTCTTTCTTCTCATAATCTGCTGTCTATTTTTCATGCTTAAACTGAATCCCAAGGGCTTACTATACATATTCAGCTCACAAGAAATCTCATTATCTTTCAATTCTAGGCATCTATGATCATTGTTGTACCAGCAACACAGGCTACTTCTGTAAGGTTCTGTTTAGTATAGAATTTCCTACTGCTGTATGTGCATGAATCATTCAAACAGAAGAATATAGCAGTTCCTCCTGTGGCTCATTTATTTACACAAGTCAAAGTTTTGTATATCAGCAATACAGTGTATTATGTGCCTGGGAAAAAATCTTGGCAGAAGCAAATTACAAAAACCATACAAACCAGGGAAGTTTCTGTTCAGCACTTTGAAATGTGAACTCTCTGTGATCTACTCAATTTGTTCCAAGACTGAAATGCTTTCAAATGAAAAAAACTTCAAATGCAGCTCCAATCACTGTAAGTGGCAGCAGAGAATCATTAAGAATGATAAGTGGTGTATTTTTACAGTATATTTAGAGAATTCTTGAAAAACACAATACTTCTCAGCCTCCTTTATCTCCCATATAACTGCCAAGTCTTGCTGATGAGACTGCAGGTTTGCTATTCCTCTCTAGTGCAGTACTTTCAACGAAACAGCTTGAAAGTTTTTCTTCTACTCTAAATGTTGCCTGGGTCATGAATAGAGCAGCAGCAGAGCTATGACTACTGGGCAAACACTAAAAGACACTTAGCTGCACACTGGAGTTTCTCATCTGCTCACACTGGTCACATACATCAGCACAGTATTGTCACGATTAAGCTAAAGTGAGGTTCCTTGGGATCTTCATGGAATTAACTAACCTGGGATAGGTTAGGCAACAGGATAGGCAATGAGTGAGCTCCTGTGAACCCTGGAATTGTGCACTGAGCTATATTACTAGGCATTAGACCTTACAGACTATTTGTTAAGGTAGCCTATAATCACAGGATGTCCCACAAGACTGAGAAAGCTGCAGTAAAATGTACAGCAGACACCCAACAGACATTAAGATGAAATGAGTTGTAGGACTGCTAGACAGTAGCACCTGGAAAGGTGTTCACAACACAGCACTGTAGTTTACCATTGTAAATCCATGTAAAAAGCAAATATGTGAGCGAGCTATATGCACAAACCAAAAAAAAAAAGAAAGAAAAAAGGGAGAATCTGTTCAACATAACATCTCTCGTAATTTGCTGATCTGTGTAACATTCTGTAGATGGCAGTGTGGGTAAACCATCTCTGAATTTGTAATATTGCTGTGTTTGGCTTCTGTGTATCTGTAAGACAGCAATATATCTAAGCCAGCCCAGACACTTTGTCAGTAAGAAAACACAGGGCATTCTTGGAAACAGAAATCAACCCAGCAGTCATATGGGACATATCTGCTTTTTAAACTCCAGCTAGTTTAGATCCCAGATCTCACTTCTCCCCTAGGAATTGTGACAAACCTAATTTTGAGTTGTCTGGGATACACCTAAAATTAATATTTGTACTTCTATAATGGCTTACACTCTTGCACCAAGCTCTGACTGTAGAATGGTTTCTGACAGTTGCTGCTCCCTTCTCAATGTTTGGGATCAAATTCAAGGCACAGCTCCTGAACTAAAAGTCTCCTCACATTTCTGATCTTGGAAATATTCAGGACAGTTCATGGTCAGAGATCAAGTCCTCTCTTAGCAGCTGATTTGGGATTTGCAAACACATCCATGGGATTCATAGTCATACAGTTGGTGGGTCAGCCTAGATCTGACCAATTCCAGCACAAAAAAATCCCCAAACTAGTTTTTATTGAGTTTCTTTTCAGAACAATTCTGAGGTCCTAAACTATTGCCCTACACCACTTTCATTTCTATACTGAGTTTAAAACTGACATGACAAAATGAAGAAACCTGATGCGCACCATATATACAGACAGACATCAGGAGTCTGAAGTGAATGGTTTAAAGCCCTTTTTGTAATGAACCTGTCTGCTTCAACAAACATAGGTATTTTGGGAAGTCTAGAGTCTTTTAAGCCTATCATCAAAAAACATATCTGAGACAGAGAACAAGGGCTCATTCTTAATTTCTTTCATCTGCACAGTAAGAATTTTGGGAGCAGCTCTTTGAGCTGTAATCTTTAAAGTTTATGAAAATCTCAGGTATATTTGTGGTCCAGTCAGGAATCTAGGACCTGGCAGTGGCCCAGCTATGAGGCAGTGGGAATGGGATCATCAGTGGTCTTCAGAACTGGTCCCTCATCCTAGGCGAGCTCCCATGGGATGGGGCTCAGCTCTGTCCCAGGCCACACCAGGTGCTTCAGAGCCTCACCCAAATACCTCCAGCAGGAGGGGAGCAGCTTTGGGCTGTGCTGGCCTGGGCCCTGCTGTCAGGCCTCCAGAAGAATGTGGATGTGCTCAGGGCCCTGCCCCTCAGGTGCCTTTCTGGAAAAAGTCAATTCTATATAAGGTAGTCCTTAGTTTAAATTAATGCTGACCTGATGTTGATTTATCAATGAAAGCAATAATTCTCATCCACCAAGCCATCATTGATGGAGCTCAACCAGTGTAAAACATCCTCTTTTGCAATATAAACACAGACCATGAAATCTTTTTTAAGGAGAATCCATTCATAACATACAGTATGTGCCTGAAATTAATTGATCTAGAATATTTAGTGAAGATGATGGATTTGTACCCAGAGGCAGGAGACCATTCATCAGTTTTTGTATCACCTTATGTAGCATCTCCATCCTATTCATGTCAAATTGTCAGACAGAATAAAAATGAGAACTTTTGGTGCTTGGAAGATAGAAATGCTTTTCTTTGCCAGGATGCTGTTTTCTTTACAGATTCTTTTTTTAAAATGGGCAAGTTCATATATTTAAAATGAAAAGGTGACCTGAGGATTTTGAACTTCAGCAAATGCAATAGCTATCAGAACTGGCATATCCTACCTACAAAAGCAAGATTCAGGTTCCCCAAAAAGAGTCACAACCTGAGACATGAGGCTTATGCTCTTATCTCATCTAGAGAAAAACATTAAGGTGACAGCATAATCCGGACTTCAACTTTCCATTCCGATTGAAAGTTGGCATTTTCATCAACCCAATGTACCTTGTGCATTTTTCCCTCACTGACATTCATTTCATTCTAAGGAAATTACACATTTCACAAAATTCAAACCAGATCCACCAACACTTAACATAGTATTTGCTTTTACTACACAGAACCTGCATCCAAAGTTATAATGGGTCCTTGGCAGGTCAAACTTACTTGTTCCATATGGAATGGACGCAGGTTTCTCTTGTAGTAGAACTGTAATTGAATTTAGCTGCATGTTTCTACTGTTTATTGAATAAAAACTCATGAATATCACAGGCATTTGTTTATTGTTGGTGGTATTTAATTTTTGTGGTATTTATCTAATAATAAAAAAAAAACAGAAAAAAACAAAGTACAGAAGAGAAAAAGGTTAAAAGTTTGTCTGAAGTTATTTATTTATCTTTAACACCCAGCAGCAAAGGTTTTCAAGTATGTTTAAATATAATTCAGAATACAAGCCTACTCAAATGGGATATTTTAGAATAAAGATCTATATATGTAGCAACCCTTTCCTGCTTGTCATTCATTACATGAAATGCTTATCAGAACATCCATTTCTTTTCCCATGTGATTTACCTATGATCTGCTCTTCTTCCTTCAGCAAACTTCTTAGCCCTATCCTACAAAATTTTTGTACTTATTTTCTTTAAAAATTCCCTGGTTTATCTAGGTGCTATTTTGGTTACTAGGTACCTAGTCACTCACCCCTTCATACCTGCCTGACCACAGTGAGTTTTGCATAGGGGAAGTACCAGAGTGGTGACTTACTGCAGAGGGGATCTGTCCCCTCTTCTCGCTCCAGCTCATGGCAGACTGGACAGAGGCATACTTGTCTTCTCCCTGCCTTAATTCCAGGTAGGGCTGCCTCAGACACCTAACACTGTCCAAATTCAAAGCAGGTTTGCTCTTCAGCACACACCTGTTCAGAGGGGAGGTGTGTGATCTTATGAATCCCTAATACTGGAAGAAGGCACAGGTCAAACCTGTTTGTGATGCTTCTGGTCATTTAAAAATCAGTAGAAATTAGAAATACTATTAATTTTGTTATGCTCAGAACTTAACTCAGCAGGAAAATATTGTAGGTATTTTAGTAAGTTCTTTTTGTCATTCCTTCTGACCATTAAGATCTGTGTCTCCATATTTAGCACACTGTTTGTGCTTGCTTGGCTGTAACTGACAGCTCACAGACCCTGGAGCTGGCTCCTGGTAAGCATTAAAAAAAACAAAAAAAACCCCACCTTTTTTCCTATATTCAGGTAAGATTTGAGTCTTGGTGTCTTTAATTTTCTAATAGCCATCTGCTCATATGACTTGTTGAAATTGCTGTGTCAATCATAAATACAACAAACAGGGTTTTTTTTTTTTTCTTTTAAAGACACGCACGCAAAAAAAATACATCTGTAAATTGACAGAGTAATGAGATTTACACTGACATCCTCTTCATTTCCTGTACAGAAAGGAATTTTAATGACACCTGCTAAGGCTCTATGCCAGAGTTAATCAATACTAAATATGAAAGTATAAAATAGAAGCAGGTCCTAAAATTTTCAGTTAGCATCATGCAAAGTGAACAAAAGACTTACCTCCTTATTTTAAAGCTGAAAGTTAATGTCTTACTACTCTGGTTTTTAAAGACTGTGGTTAATAACATATGAATTTTCCAGATTGTCAGTGAAAATATCAAATTAATGTTAGTTTTGATGTGATAAATAATGACTTTGGAAAGTAATACTATGGGTTTTTTTCCAAAATAAACAACAGAATTTACCTGTACAAAACTTTCTGTCATCTAGTGGCATTCCTTTTATATTCAAGTATTGTGCCAACTGCCTTGAAGTTTCTAGTGACTTTGAGAAGGAGTGGGGATGTAGCCTCACCATCTTGTATATAATGGTACTGTATTTAATGGGGTTTTTTCAGCAAAATTACTGAAAGAATGGTTGTAATTAAAATAATTATACACACACAGAATGTGTACATTTTAAAAACAGATTTTGTTTTTCTTTGCAGTGAAGATTTTATTGGCTTTAGAAACATGGCAATGATATGATATAGAATACTGTTACTAACGAGTGTTTGAGATCATTTTAAAAAAATCACCAGTGAGGGTACCACTAAAAACCAGATATAATATAAAGCAACAGCATGACAAATTCCATTGGCAAGGTTCACTCTACTGTTTACTAGGTGGTTAAGGCACACCAAGGAAAAAAATGCCACAAACAAAATCCAGTCAATCAATCCAAACTGAAATATACCCAGAACTATCTGTATGTGTGTGTGCTGAAATTAATTGAGAGGTCTGTGTGTGGGTATGAGACAAAAGGATAGGAATGGCAAGGATTAAAAAGCAAAGCTTAACATAACTCAAACATTATTTCAACTTATTTCTTAACAATTTAACAAAGGAGCAAGACTGACCAACATTTCACTTAGATTATAACTTAAACTTGTTTCCAAGCCTAACTTACTTACACATCTAAAGAGAGCAGCATTTCTCCCATGTTTGCCCTAGCATTTGCACACTTGTATGAGCACAGACATAAAGAGTCAGTGCAAGGTACCTGTGACAAATTCCCCTGGAAGGCAGTGAAATGCTCACCTTGGATGCTCTCCTGAAGGGCCGAAGGGTTGGGCCTGCAGGAGTGGGGGTTTCAGCCCAGGGTCCATCGTGGTTCAGCAGCCTCTGATGAGAGCAAACAAGAGCTCGCTGCTCCAGGAGGTGTCCCCTCAGAGGGAGGGTGCTGCTCACCCTCACTGCACTCCAGGAGAGCTCCAAGGGCCTCATTTTGGATCGCCGTCCATAGGCCGCAAGCGAGGGCCTGAATCATAACAACGTTTCATCCTGGGCACGGTTTGGGCACCTTTCTTTGAAAGTGCGAGAACAAAGATGTTATGCCTTTCAGGCAAGAAAAGTAGCTTCTAAGGCTGTTCATAATAAACCTCCCAGGAGCTGGTTAGGCAGCAGCAGTGTCTGGGAGCAGACAGAGGGGTTTCTCAGGAGCTCAGGCAGTGCTGAGCCGAGGCGCTGCTCGTCAAGGCCGAGGCCTAACGAGCCTTTCTGACATCGTGCTGCCGCCTGAAATAAGGGGGTGATGCACCACCATAAAAACTAAACCTTCAGTAGCACATTGCAAATATGTCTGACTGAAGTTTATTTCTAGATATTTACACTAACAATTTTTTGTTAATTTGGCTGCCTTTTACTGTTCACTTTAGAAGAAAGCAAGTTTAGTTTTTTTTGGGGGGGGGAGGGCATATGATTGAAAGTACCTGAAAAATTACATATTAAATTTTTATGATTGCAGCAAAAATTTGAATTCTACTTATATTTCTCCTGACTGATTTACAGGAAAACTAGTTCAGAGATACAGCTTTATATCACTGCATGCTCTAAGTTTTTAAATTAATACATAGAAACTGTCCCCAGTTAGGTTCAAATCCATTCTAGACTCACTTCTATTAATAAATAGTTCCTCTTCTTTGTTCTCTGTAAATAGTTCTTTCATAATGGCAGCGACTATGATTGATTTGGATAAACTATTAGATCTAGAGCATATATAGAGGGTAGCCCTGTGATAAAATCCCTGGATTTATCTAGCAGAGCTTCAGATTTTTAATAAGGATGCAGGTTCTCTAAACAAGTGAAACAAGTAAACAGGTGAAAAATCAGTACATCAGACTTGCATGCGAACTGGAAATTGGTTCTAAAACAGTTCTCACTTGTCTTATAGTCATGCATTTTTTGGAAGAAGTCTGGAAATCCATCTACTAAGTGCTACTAGTGACCACAAAAGTCAAGGCTTAGGACCAGGTTGACCCAATTGTCACACATCAAAGAGGCAATAGATAACTAAGGTTCAGAGATGCCAACAAATGACTGAATAACTTGTCCTTCTGTGGTAAAGATGGGATAAACTCAACAGTACTTCTCACATAGCAATCTTTTTCTTTCAAGATTATATCATTAAGCCATACAGAGCAATTTAATTTTTGACTCACAGCAAGTCGTATTTGGTAAGTATTGTACAAGATATATTCCATACAGTCATTTCCTCTGGTTCAATCTTCTGCTATCTTTTAGTCCAGAATGATAACAAGATGTTTACATCAACTAGAAGAAATATACCTATTATGCATATACAATATGCATATTACCCATGCAGGGCTGGCACTTGCTGAATTAGTCTTGCAATTTACATCATGTTCTGTTTTTGTTTCACAAATAACATCTTCCATCAAACTGACATGTCCTTTTCTTTAACTTTCTTCCATAATAAATATCCCACCTCTTAAATCTGTTTTCATTAGCAAAGACATGGGTGAGACAGAAAGGGCTTCTATGTGGGCAGAAGACACTTTCATTTTCTTTAGCAATTATTGAATGGTTTGGTTTTGGTTTTTTTACATCACTTCAGCATAGTGCATCTTATTATGACTGACAGGTCTGTAATGGGATTTTTTGCTGTCGTCATCAGATTTCAGAAAAGAAGAGACAAATTTTACTTGTTTTGACCTGTAAGCATTTGTCAAAGTTGGACTTATAAATTATTGTGTATCTTTCAGCTACCAGTTTCTTGCCAGACATAAGTAACAATTGTCTACCTGGTAACTGATTCAGTCTGGATTTTTCAGTTTTCTGAAATTATTTTATCTGTTTACATCTTCAGGGAAATTCCTGCTCATCTGCCTGGAAATTTCCACTTATGCAAGGAGTATGGTGTAAGGCTTTTTTTAACTAACTCCAGGCTTTGCTTTCTTAGAAATTACATGAAGAATAATAATTTTTCTGCTTTCTAGATTTTCACGTCTTCAAGCAGAAAACTTATTAAGTATAAGAAAAAGGTATTTTAAAATTTTATATTGAATTAATAGAGCTGGCAAAATAGTGAAAAAACAACCAAGCCTTTTGCTCTAAACAGTGTAATTAAAAGTTAATTACCTGACAAATAGTAAGTGATATCAAAGAATAATAATACATTAAATGAGAAAGCACAATATCCAAGTTTTAGGAAGCCTTTAACCCTGTCAGATAATAATCGTAATCAAACACACAAGTGGTCAATAAATAAATAAATAAATAAAAAGCCCCACACAGAGGTTAATTGCAAACTCTGTCCCAGAAGGCTACTTTTGCAGACTGGAGAGAAAAACCAGGTGACATACATTGCACTGAAAATTGTCATGGTAAATACAGAGGCAGAAGGCTGTGTATTACCTTACAGAACTTTTCAAGTGAGTAGATGTGAAATCAGTTGGGAAAGAGCTGAGTATACATTTCCAAAAAGACAAAAATATCAGAATCCTTGCATTTTTGTCAAAAGTGACAAGAAAAAAAAACCCAACCCACAAACAACAAAAAACCCCAACTACTGGAGAAAGATAAAGCACAGAAGAGGCAAGCTTAATTTGCTTTATTTGCTTTCTTCAGTGTGAGCTAAAACCCTTCAACTTGCTTTTGGATTAGATTTTGTATTCAAAAGAAACAGGAGTCCTTAGCATCAACTGTTTGGTCAGTGCTTTATAAGTCAGGCTACTCTAACGCTCTGAAAAGAAGCGAGTCTCTACCTGTCATCAAGACCTGATGATCAAGATGAGAAACTGCCCAGACCCTTTTAGAGTGCCAATGCTAATGGCAGTGGGATTGCAACTGCAACCTGCTCTCTCTTCGTCTCCCTACAAATATATGTTTACTGTTGTGTATCAGTTTGCGTGTTCATTTTCAGTGGCTAAAGACTTCTGAAACAAAGCTAAGATTTTGCATGCAGTTGATATTTGTAGTTTTGTTTGACTGGAATAAAAACATTTTTAAAGAAACCTTGGCCCACCTCAAAATTCACAAGGCCATTGCTTGGATGGGGAAATTTACCCAGGAACTTAAGTGTTTGAAAATAAATTCAATTTTTTAGGCATATGATATGATGTAAATGCTTTGTAATATAAATGCTTTGTAAGGTAAATGTTTTGTATATGTTTGTGCATATAAAAATATGCTCATATAAATGGTTCTTCCTTACTTTTGACAATGGTTGGTTACATAATCCCCACAAAGGCTTTTATTAGGCAACTTTATACGCACAGGAAAACTTCAATGGTGCTGACACACACAGTGGAAGACTCCTGCAGCTTAAAGGTAACAGTACCAGTGTAACCACAAGATTGAAAAGCTGTTAGATTAGCTGAAAAGCCCTTAGATTAGAAAAAATTTTAAACTAGAATATAAAGGTTGCTTGTTTCCAACAAAAAAACCCCAACCCAACAACCAAACAAAAGCCCCACCAATATGTGTGTCTTTTCCATACCACCTCATTCCAAGTTCATTCTAATAAAAGTTCATTTCTGGATAAACTTGCTGAGCTGGTAGGTTCAGCTGACTTTAATAAAAACATCAAAGATGAATATAGGTGCTAGGAACTAATATAATAAATGAATATATAAGATAAAACCTTACTTTATGGTACAGGTTTAGTATTTTAGTATTTGGGGGAAGCCACAATTAACATTGTGTTGACACTATTAAATGAGAAGTGTTTGTCTCCTGCATCATTCCTACAACTCAAAAGCTTTTATAGCTCATGTAACATTTAATTAAACATCAAAACACAACAGCTCATGCTGTATTTTGAAATCACTTACTTCAAATACTTTGATAATGTATAATGTCATATGATGGCGCAAAGGGTCTGAAATTATTTTTGTGAGGAGCAAGGAATTTTTTTTAATTACAGAAAA
>VZUA01095795.1:0-14805 GCA_013401035.1 Horornis vulcanius
GACATCTAAATTGCTGTGGAGAGATTAGCAAAATATGTGTATGGTACACATGGTAAAGGCAGCTTTGTGTAGTGGCTGAACTGAGGGATTTTGACTAAGAACACCCCTGTTCTCCTCTGGTTCAGCAGTGACTTGCTGTGTAATCTGGGGTAAAATGTTTAAAATACTTGTGGGCTTTAGGCTACCCGGAGGGAAAACACAGTTTCTGATGCGGTTCCTTCTCACCAAAGTATGTTGAGATTCAATGTTTCCAAAGCACTTTTAAGGCTTTGATAGCATGTTCTCCAAAAAATGTTGTACAATTGGAGAGTCATAACAGCTTTTAAGTACCATATTTCTTAGCTTTTGCAACCTCTTTTCCTCTCTATGACTACTAATTATCTCTGATATGACACTTTTGTGTTTGATTTTGAATAGAATGGTGACTTCTATAGCTAGTCTATTATGTTATGGAGATATTTGGGAGAGGGAGAATACTTAGCTGTTTCCAAGATTAATTGTGTAATTTAATGTTTCTTGCTATAACTTTCTCTTTCCTCCCCCACCCCCAGCTATTAGAAAATAAGCTGTCCTTCCCTGCAGCATAGTGGATTCTGCTTACATGAAGGGACAGGTATTGAAGTTTTTCTAGAGACGTGTTTATTTAATGACTGAAATCTCATATACAAACCTACCCTTTGGAGCTTAAGGGCTCTTACAGTGAGAACAGTGCTTTGCTGGCAGCAAAGCCACTTTCTTCAGTGGGGGGTTGTGCATGAAACAGGACACCCAAGTGAGGAACATTAGGTAGTGTTGGGCTGGATTTTGCATACTTCTCTTTATAGACGCATCTAGGTTATTTATGTGCTTATATGAGTGAGGGAAGAGAAGAGCCTGTACACCTAGAAAGGTTCTTTCCTTTCTCTTTAAACTGTATTACCAAATATGCATATATCCCTCAGGAGTCCTGAGGAAGCTACTTTGCTGAAACCTGTCACCTTTTGTTCTGATACAGCTATTAACTATAGTTTAGATTGTGATCCCATCTGATTTTCTGACCACATAAACACTGGATCACTTTTGCAACTGATACGAATCTTTGAACAGAACGTTGTGGATTTATACCAGGCAGGGACTGTGTCTACCAGAATTAGGCCCAGTGGAACTTACTGCTTCAAGAAACTTCAATATTTTTTGTGGAAGTAATTCCCCATGATGCCACAATCTGTTATGTCTCGTGGCAAGTATGAAAAGTCAGGAACCATGTAACTTCATTTTTAATTAGGGAAAGAAAGGTCTCAATGCCCATGTAATTCATAGAAATCAGTGTAACACTCCTTGATGAAAGAAATTACACCATTCTACAATTGGGAGAAGGCAGGAGTTGGATAAATTAATTTTTCCTGTAAGACTGCAGGGGCTTTTTGTTTCTATATGTTCCATTAAATGTTTGTACCTGGAGCAGTAAAACTAATGAAGCTTGATTTCAAAACCTTGTATCTTTGCCAGATGTACCTCCTCACCAGTTCTAGTGATTCCAAACCCTTTCCCTCTGTGGAGCTTGTGAAATGAAAGGAAAAATAGTGTTTTAAGTCCATAAGTCTATACACTGGTGTTTGCCTAAGGATGGAGGAGGAGAAGAGCTTATTTGGGATGGTCTCAGGTGCTGGCATGTTGGTTATACAATGTGACCCTGTGTATCCCTCTATTGAATCTGGTTGAAGTTGCCCCCAGATTTTTAAAAATAGATTAAGGATAGAGCACCAGCCATAGCAAGTGCAAAAGTCTTGTTTCAACATGAAACCACTTAGAAGGTGGGGAGAAAAAAAAGCTGAAAGCTATAATGCTTTGAAATCTGTGGTAAGCTACATTGTCATTGTAAAATATCATTGGTGGAAGAGCACTTCTTGCCCAAGTGTTTTCAACACAGTTATGTTAACATACTGACATAATTTTCCAAGAGTGTTATCTCCAAAGATAAAACTGTTGTCGCAGCAAGATACATGCAGGGCTGGCTGTCCAGTGAAGTGGATTAGATTCCCAATGAGCATATCCTTGTATTGTTATACAAGTTCTCATTATTCTGTTAACATTGATTGAGGTGACTTTGCAAACCTACAGATTCCTGCTTCTGCTCTGGTTCTGCTCCCATGTAACTTCGGACTTGAATACTCCCAGAAACTGCTTCGGTACCTCCATGCAAGCTTTTATTCCTTGCCCTGTGTACAGAAATTATTTCTGTGGAGATGCTGTGCTGACAGCTGGACTGAGGATGTGTTAAGATAAAGCCACACACAAGGTCAGACAGCCAAAAGATGACTGAAACGCCACTAGCAAATGCAGGAGTATTGTTAATACCTGTCAGGGCTCTCTCAAAAAGCAGTTCTGCTTTCTGGTTCATGCACATCACAATGTACTGATCAGCTGCATTTCAAGTACTGGCTATGGCTAAAATTAAGGTATTCTCTTAGAGCAGTGCCACACACAATCAGGGTCTTGACAAAAGTAAGAGTCTTGCAACAAGCAGGTATAGCCTCTGCTCTCCTCCCCTCACCCTAGTGAAAGCACTGCCTGCCCAAACCACAGGTAACTGCATCATCTGATGATTATGGGTTTTAACCATTTCTTTTCCTTGGCAAATCTTCACTGATGTTCCTGTTGGGTGTATAACGTTCTATAGGTCCTAGGAGGCTGCCACTTGCAGCAGAACTGATTCATGTGTGGGATGCCTTACATGCTGTTCAATAGTTTATGGGCACTCCTTGAGATCCAACCTCAACTGGTGCAGGAACTTCTGGGTTGTTCCAGGGCTGCTGGACACATGTCACTGTTCAAGGGATCCAACTTGTGGTAGATTGCACGCAACATGATCCATTCTGTTCCTGCTTTTGGGTGCCAATTTTCCTTGACTTCAGTGTGAGCTTCATGTGTGTGCTTGGCAGAATAGCGTAGTCCTGTTATGATTCAGTGCAATGTTTCATACCAGAGAACTGTAGTGAAATAGAAGACAAACTACCAGTGCAGCTCAAAGGTCTGAGGTTCTGCCTTAATGTTCTTTTATGCACAGGTTGAATTAGCATTTTATAAAGCTCTAGTGGCTACAGAAGCAAATTATTTCAGAGAACTGTAATTATCTGCCCCTATGGAGGAGCCAGATAGTATCTTGGTATGGAGTAATTACTTAATGGATTAGTTTCATGGGTTTCATGTTAGGGGGGGTGGAATGTGTACCCTATTCTATAGGTCAACCTTCCTTTCACGGAGATTGCTTTAATGTTACTTCTGAATGACCACAGTAATGTCATGAACATACATTGATGTATACTCTACAGAGATAAATGCAGTTTTCTGAAGTCAGTTTTGAAACTGGAATTTGCTGATGCACAAATTTTGGTCTTAGACATATCACCCCTACTGTACAGTATTCATGACATAGTAATAGAAGCATGTTACTCTACCCATGATACTCTGAAAAACAGAAATAAACCTGTTGGTAGTGCTTTAATTTGTGGAGGACATTCATTGGGATTTCATATGGGAGGGCATACCTTGGGATTTCAACATGAAATTTTGGCAAAAAATGTTGTGGTGAAGCATATTGTGTTTGATACAAATGGTGGCACACACAGAGGCTCCTTTGGGAGCTAAGTTTCTTTGTATACAGTTGGAATCACAACTTCCTCTGCAGAGGCATTCCTTTGAATGCCCTGAGTGTGGTATGCTGTATGAACAGCTGGAAAGGTAGTAGGTGTGTTGCTGGCTCAACAATCAGTTCCCATTATCAAAGTATGAAAGAAGTGCACATCTCTTCTAAAGATGTTGTCTCTCTGAAAACCTATGATGCCATCTGTGAATCTGGTCTGCTATTTCTTCACTTTTACATACTGTCAAAACTCATCCTTCCTGTTTACTGGTATGGGCAGACTGGGTCTGAGATCTATCCAACAGAGATTTTGCTGGGAACACCTTGTAGTCCTGCACTTAGCCAGTTTAAGTATAATTAAGCATGTTTGCAATGAATCTGCTCTGCACTCATTAAAGCAACTGAATTCTCACTCAGAGCTTTGAAGCAAGCTGTTTGAGTGTCTAGAAAGGTACGAGCAGAGTTTGTAGGAAACTCTGATACGTGGCTCTGTGAAAGATCGTGACTGTGACGTTACGGCATTATTATTTTGCTATTATTTTCTTTGGGCTCTTTCTCACTTCTGGTTGTCAGAAGCTGTGATTTCTGTATGTATTGAGGAGAGAGTCCAATAAAACCTTGGAACCCCACAAAAAATGCCTTGTAGTGCTTTAGACAGATGTATGCTTTTCCAGAGCCAGTATAGACATTGCTGGAGTTTCTTTGCTCTCAGAAGCTGTACCACAGACAGTACAGTCTGTTGCTACAGTATTTAGCAACATAAGATAAAAGCAAATTTCTCCCTCTAAAAGTTGTAGTTAACAGTACTTGTAAATTTGCTTGCTGTTTATCTTGGACTTCAAAATACTTCATAGTCTCTGCTATCTCTGGCAATAAGACTAAGTAGATTTCATTACCTCAGGGAAAAACCAACATGAGAATGAAAATAAAATAGGTTTATTCTTCCTGACATGAAGCACCAACTTACAAGAATACAAATTGGATATGGGTGTGTATGGATATGTATTGGGGGGTGGGTGCTTTATTTGCAGTAATGAAATGTAATTATATAGTTTGCTGCATAAATAGCCTCAAGGGTAAGTAGAGTGTGTCAGACATCCAGTTATGCATGTGATAAATGTTAATACTATTTGTTCTCAGTACATTTAGTCTTTGCAAATCATGTGCTGACATGCATCACATTTTGATATCTGTTCACACACTCTGGTAATGATGCATGAAGCAGAAACTCATGCCTGTGGCATTCAGTAGGATTTAGTAAATTGAACTTTTGTGTAAAGATCTTAGGAAATGGCAAGGCACAAAATGAATGTCACTTGCTGCTAATTTTATCTTCCTCCACACACTCCTTTCTGGAGATTAAAGCATGAATCTATTCACTACTGAAAGTTATTTCAAATCGCATGGCAGATACCGGGATGCAGAAGAGCAAGTATGTGTTCCCAGCTATTTCTTAGGTCTCTCTGCTGGAAATATAACCTGTTAAGCTACTGGATTTCTGCTTAAAATAATTAAAGTAATGAAATAAAACAATTAATTGGTGAATCTTCATTAAATACAAATACTGAAATAAATAGTACAGCAAGGTAAATGTCTGCATATGTAAAGTAGCTGTAGATGATGACATGACCTTCATTTAATAAGCCTGCTTCCCATTAGTCGAGATGACTGCCACAATTACATGTCCTTACTCTAGCTGTACTTGTATGGACTTTATTGGAGTATGAAGTAGGTCGCATCTTCCTGAGATCCATTCCAGTGAGTGACCTCTTTTTGTTGCTACAGCTTCACTGTGCTGCATGAAAGCAGAAAGGACATTCTTGTGGCCATGAGAATGGATGGTGTACTCAAAGCTGGTCTCAAATGTGATTTCTGATAGATGTGTCTCATGTCCTGAGGGAGTAGTTTAAGGCTTGCTCTCAGGGAGGCTAGCGTATATCTGTGTTGTACAAGTTAGTGGGTACACAGTGTATGGGACAACTGGACCAAGACTTCTTCTCCTAGAGAGGTCTCCAATCTTTTATGCCCAGAGATGTGGCTGAACCAGGAGTGCAAAAGGGTTGCAGCCTTTACTTGTTCCTAGAAAGTGTGGAGTAGAGACCTGAACCTCCTACACCTGAGGAGGGAGGGCAAATGAGTATATTGTAGGACTACAGACTGGTGTTGTAACATCAGTGATGTTTTTATTGTATGTTTCTGGGTGCACATCTTAGTGCAACTAGTCATGGCTATACTGTTTGTCTGGCATTCAGTTGTATTGATGCCCTCAGAACAGGCATTATCAGCCGGGTTGCTCTAATTAAGAAAAACTCAGCACTGATGAGCCTCCATGGGAAATAGTTGCCCAGTCTACCAGCATAGCCTCAGGCATGGAGGTGCACAGGAATGCTGGGGCATCTTCATGCAAGGCCTCATAGTGGGGGATATGCCCAGCATGGAAAGGATCAATATCTTGCTCAGTAGTGGCAGGGTGGAAAAATAGGAAAATAGTTTTCGCCCACGTTCCCAGCCCAGTTCCCCTTCGACACAGGGTGGCTCACTGACTGGATCATAATCAGAAGGATGTACACAGTATGTTAATGTTTGGGGTTTACAAGACACTTATTATAACAGGACAGGCAGTATCTTTAATCTTTGCAATATAATGAAGGTTTGGTGGTTGGGGAACAGAGAGGAAAAGGATTGGAAACTGGCATCCAAAGTATTTCCAATGACCATATTGGTGCTACATTGGGATATTAGTCCTGCCTCATTAAGAAAGAGAAGAACCACGCTGTCGTGTTTGATGCTAAATGCCAGGCACCCACGAAAAACTCGTCACCCATTCTCCTCTGCTATAGTTGAGCATAGGAGGAGGAAAGAAAACCCAAAGCAGCTCATGAGTTGAGGTAAGGATTGGGAAGAAACATTTTAAGGGCAAACTAGGCTAAAAACTTAAAAGGTATTAAAAATTTATTAACAGAACTGAAAGAGTATAATAAGAACTAAAATAAACTTTTAGAACACCTTTCTTACCCCCTGCCACCCCTGCCCTTCTTTCCTTCCCACCAGCAGTGCAGGGAGGCAAAATATGGGGCATTTAGTCAGTTTATCACTTCTAAAAATCTTTCTTCAGTTTGCTTAGGGAGAAGAGTCTCTTCTGTTATGTAGTGAGGTCCTTCCCATGGGAGGCAGTTCTCTGTGAACTTTTCCAGCGTGGTTCTAATTTTCACAAGTAGCAGTCCTGCCTGACCTGCTGTAACATGAGTCCCTTCCACTGGCAAAATAGTCTTCCTGAGCTCCATGGTGTGGGCCATTTTAGTTCATGGGGTGTATTTTTTTAAGGATGAGTTGTTCTAGTTTGGAAGCAAGGGTTCTCTTTTCTACCTTTTTTCTCTCTGAGTCTCCCACTAGCTTACAGCTTTTCAGCATCCATGCGCTCCAGCAGGAGTACCTTTTCTCACAGGCTGTGAGTGGATGTCTGCATCTCCCCATGCACTTCAGCAATTACAGGGAAACTGTTGTATTATAGTTCTCCCCATAGCTTGCAGAAGAATCTCAGCTCTGATGCTCAGAGCACCTCCTCCTCCCCCTTCCTCCTTTCAGTGACCTTAGTGTTGCCATATTGTTCTCCTTACGTGTCCTCACTTTTCTCTGACTCAGGAGAGATTTGGTGTCTGTAGGTTTGTTTGTTCTCAAGCTCTATCAATTGAAAAGTTTTTGTGGAGTTCCACAGTGCTGAAAGGTTGATCCTGTTGGGCTCCACATCAGGGAATTGCTCATCCTGCCCCTCGCTGTCAGCCACATGGTCCGTCCAGCACCACGCAGGCGGTGCCAGCCGCTGCAGCGTTGGCACCATTCAGCACCTCTTTTCTTGCGGGGTGCCGAACGGGAGAAGCTGCTGCCACCAGCCCACCCTTCCATCCGCAGCACAGCTGGTTGAAAGAGGCCAAGCAAAGAGAGTTCATNCCGTGGCTGGCATCCTCCCTCCTCAACAAAAAGCAAGCCAGGTAAAACCAACACAGATGCATTCATATGTCAGTTCAAAAATAGCTGAAAGGTTGTGTGATTCTACCTGTGAAGTGAAATATCTTATTCTGCTAAAGCATGTTAAACTAGTTGATTTTTAGCAACTGCTAATATAAATTGCTATGGTCTCCAAAATGAAGGTATTTCCCAGGTGATAAAATATTACACCCTTGTATTAAATCACTTGATATAATTTTGCTGCCAAAGATAAGGACTCTGTATAGTGCTCAAGTCACTGTCAAGATAGAGAGAAGAATTTTTTTTTTACATCCTGCTTCTGGAGTTGAACTTAGTCTGGGACTCATTTGCAGAGTAGTAGATATTTGATTTGTGGTTGCTTGCTGCCAATATTCCTTGTGTCTGTTCTCCTAAAGCTTACTTTGACATGCTTTTCTACAGTTTTAAATGGGAGGAAGAGGATTGGCTTTTAAGCAGATACACAAGAAAACGTATCATCAGTGTGTTATGTGGGTAATGTCTAAAAATTGCTGGTTTTCAGAGTCCAGTTGTACACAATTTCTTCCCATCCCAGATAATAGTGGTGGTTGTGTCATCAGATGGGATGTAAATTGATCAAACTTGACAGCAATTTTTGTGCTAAATGGAAGGCATAATTGATTGAGGAAAATTTAATGTGATATATAAAGTAGTGTTACATCTGGTGACCAACCAGCTGTTAGTGGAGGATGCTGAGGGCTTATCAAAGTCAATCAGCACTGCTGTCCTCTGTTGTCTGCCTTTGAAGAAAAGCATCCATGTAAGTGAAGTTGCACAGCTGCCATTCTGTTTCCACATCTGTGTGAGGTAAACAGCCCGATGACAGTAGTGAACGATGTGGCCTGGTCCAGAGATTCTTCTCTCCTTTGTTCTTCTATCTAACTTGAAAAGCAACTGATCAGCTCCAGCCAGTGTGCTTACCTGATGGGTGCAAACTTCGCTCTGTTCTGTGCTTGTCCTGGTGCTTCTTGTGCTCACTCTCTTTTGCTCTGGAAGGCCCCTCAGGGGACCTATGTGCTCAGAGAGGCTCTGTCCTACAGAGTCAAGAACTGGCCAGGACCACTGGGCACTACTTCGATAAAAATAATAAGAACTTGGTTAGTAGCCAGAAGATCTGTTTTCTGTTCATTGCTCTGATGGCCACAGGGTGTGATGTGAGTGTTTGGGGATCTTTTAATTTTAGGTTTTATATTAAACAATTCTCTGAAGAGAGAGTGTGTAAATATTATTTTTTCATTCCACTGGCTCTGCATTTGTATGTTAGCTGAGCCACCCATTTTTAAGACAAGAAGACTTGTCTCTCACTCAATAAAGGAAGACTAGCAATCTTTTTCCTTCTTTTGTAAATCACCTCTGTAATGCCTCTTTTCCTCCCCTTTGAGGAAGAAATCTGACACTCCCTGTAGAATGTTTTTAAAATCCCAACCTGAAAAAAACTACAAAATATTAATGTTCTGCATGGTTAGAGCAAACACTATGTTCCTGTCAGTCACAGATGTCAGGTTTGTTTAATCTTAATAATATGCCACAACAACACTATTAAACAGGAAGAGAGATGGAGGGATGGAGGAAGAGTTGTGCTGGATTAGAAAGGCTTCTTGGCTGAAATCTTTAATAGGGGCCTGGAGATGAGGGGGTTATGGACAGAAACCTGAACACTTCCCACCCTGCCTTCATTAAGACCTTTAAGACCTACGTTTGGGGCATTGCCTTTCTAGTGCACATTTCATTTTATTAATATGTTTTATGATAAATTGCCTTTCCATGTTAAGTCATAAGAGTACTCATTCCCACAGTATATTTGCTGGAGATAAGGTAAGTCTTTTTACATAGCACACTGTTGGCAAACAGAAATAGCATTTACTCCAACGAGTGTTGCCAAGTATGAGGTACTTCCAAATGAACTTCAAAAGCTCTGAAACATGCATTAGTTGCTTTTTCAAAAATGTGAACAACGCCATTGCTCTCTAGCAAATAGAACTGGTAAGAAGAGGTACCAGAAGGTAAAAAAATAACAACTGGATATGATTGATGTTGTAGTAGTGCTTGGGATCAGACAGAAGGCATAGCTCTCTGTCAGTGCAGGATTTGGGGGCAGTTCTTGTAACAGGACTTCAAGTGTCTACTCTGCACTTGAAGAGGAAACAATTTTACGCTGAGGAGACTTACCAAAGCACTTGGGAAGGAGTTCACATGAGCTCCAAGTGGTTGGGAGTCCTGATAGGAGTGAGTTGTGCTGATTCCAAGCCTAGTGAGGAATTTCCTTACCAGCACTCCTTTGTAGTGTTACCCCTCCTTTCTCAGTGAGGACAGAGATGAGCATACACAGAAACATCAAAGCACAACCCTTAACATTTGGCAGATTTTGGGGCAGAATGTGAGAGAAACAGGCAAACTGCTGTGTTTCAGTATGGCAGTAGGGCTGGTTGTGCTGGGTTTCATGGTTGTCTCTAGGCTCTAACTAGGCATCTATAAATGCTTTGCCCACCAGGACAGATAGCATGGGGCCCTGGAAAGGTGCAGAACAGTGGTTCTGCTACTGTCACTTCAGTATAGCTCTTACCAGCTCTGTAATCCAGCACACCCTCTCCATGCTGTTCACGTGATGCAAGCCATCTGTCCAGCTCAAGTTTAGTATACTGTTCCAGGCCATTTTCTTGTTCTATATTTATGTATATATACCTTCTACATTTAGATGAGAAACTGACCTGCTGAGGCCTCAGAATTGTGTGGCTTCTTCCTGTGTTTTAAAGATTGCTTTCAAAACACAAATGGAGTTTATCCTGGTGCTGCTCAGTTTTGTTTGGGGTGTTGTTTTTTGGTTTGTTTGTTTGTTTTTGTTTGTTTGTTTTATGGACAGCATGATGAACTATTTTCTGCCATAGAGAGATCCTCAAAATCAAGTATTTACATTTGCGCTTGAAATGGATGTCTTGCCTTTCACAGCTGTGAAGCTGTCTTTTATTGCTGAAATGGTGCATTGCTAAATAGCAGTTCTGCTTTTGCTGTTACTTGAAATAGGTGTAATTGGTCAATAAATAAGGAGTCTGCACAGAGATTTTAGCATGTAAGAACTGAGGTGCTGGGATCAATGTTGCCTTGCTACAGCATATGCTTTTTCTGAAACTCTAAATTAAAGAGCACTCTTCTACATGAGTATGCTTTATTACTGGTGATGAGTTGCAAGTGCGTGCAGAACATCTCTGTAGAAAATGCATTGTCTTGTGACAACTTGGGTAAATTTTTATTATTCCAAACCTTGTAAGTTAATTTATTTTTCTTGGTTTTAACAGTTCCACCAAGTGAGAAGAGTGATGACCATCCTTTTCTTTACTATGGTTATCTCATACTTCACTTGCATGAAAGCTGCCCCGATGAAAGAAGCTAATCTAAGAGGACAAGGCAGCTTGGCTTACCCAGGTCTTCGGACCCACGGGACTCTTGAGAGCATAAATGGGCCCAATGCTGGTTCAAGAGGACTGACATCGTTGGCAGATACTTTTGAACATGTCATAGAGGAGCTTCTAGATGAGGAGCAGGACATCCAGCCCAATGAGGGAAATAAGGATGCAGACTTGTACACATCCCGAGTCATGCTAAGCAGTCAAGTGCCTTTGGAACCCCCACTGCTCTTTCTGCTCGAGGAGTACAAAAACTACTTAGATGCTGCAAACATGTCCATGAGAGTCCGGCGCCACTCTGATCCAGCTCGCCGTGGGGAACTGAGTGTATGTGACAGCACGAGTGAGTGGGTGACAGCAGCAGAGAAAAAGACTGCAGTGGACATGTCTGGGGCAACTGTCACAGTCCTGGAAAAAGTTCCAGTACCCAAAGGCCAGCTGAAGCAATACTTCTATGAGACCAAATGCAACCCTAAGGGGTACACAAAGGAGGGCTGCAGGGGCATAGACAAGAGGCACTGGAATTCTCAGTGCCGAACTACCCAGTCTTACGTGAGAGCTCTCACCATGGATAATAAAAAGAGAGTTGGCTGGCGCTTTATAAGGATAGACACTTCTTGTGTATGTACATTAACCATTAAAAGGGGAAGATAGTGGATTCATGTTGTATAGATTATATTGAGACAAAATTATCTATTTGTATATATACATAACAGGGTAAATTATTCGGTAAAAAATAATTTTATGGACTGCATGTATGACTGAAGTTTATACAGTACAGTGGTTACACAATCTATTTATTGAACATATCCATGACCTGAAGGGGAACAATAGTCATTTGCGCACAAGTTTAAACAAACAAACAAAAAAAAAGAAAAAAAAATCAAGCAAACAAAAAAGTCTGCATTACATTCCTCCATAACATTGTGGTTTGTCGCCGTTGCCAAGAATTGAAAATATAAAAAAAATTTTAAAAAAAGAATAAAATTGCATGCTGCTTCAATTGTGAATTAATGATAAACTGTCCTCTTTCAGAAAAATAAATTGAACCAAAACATTGTTTACATTTTAGACAGTAAGTATCTTTAGTCTGTTAGTATATATGTTTACTGCTTCTAACTTCTGATAGCGTTGAAATTAAAACAATGTCAAGGTGCTGTTGTCATAGTTTTACTGTTTCTCTTTTACTTTTGAACTCCCATCAGATTGAAAAAGAAAAAATCATTACTTTATTCTGGATTAGAAAAAAATTTGGTTTTTGTATGTTGTGAAGGTGTTTGCAATAGCAGTCCAACTACTGACAAAAAATAATAAAAAAGAGGCAACTGAAAAAGAATGGTTATGTTCCACTTCACATTGTTGAACTTCAGGCTTGAAGACAGTGCTTATTTAACTGTATGGCAACATGCTTTGTTGGTTGTTGGGGGGTGGTTTGTTGCTGGGTTTTTTGGGGGTTTTTTGTTGGTTTTTTTTGTTTTGTTTGTTTTGTTTTGTTTTGTTTGTTTTTCTTTTTCAATTTTCAGTCTTTTGAGCCATGCATTTGCTTATACCACGTTTGTTTGTGTTTGAGAATTTTTTCCCCCTTTTCTCCCTCTGGAGGAAAATTGGTTGTGATCTTTAAGTATTTCACTTATCATAGAACTGGAGCTTGTCATATAGAGAATATTCTACAGTGTTCAGAGCCATTATTTTCATATAATAAAAGACTGTGCTTGTATTAAATGTCTTGGTGAAGCACGGTGAGAGTGTCACTAGAAAAAGGGTCTACAGAAGATGATGGTGGATCAGAAATCAGGTTGTTGTGGGACTTTATAGCTCAGCCAGTTTGGGACAAATAACAGTGATTTGGGTTGACTGAGGCTATCCCAATTTCAGTCATTCCTGAATGTGGTCCTGTGTTAGAAGCGAAAGCCTGGCCATGTTCATGGATGCCCTTCCTCTCCAGAGCATGCCAGCAGCCCCAGGCCTGCAAAGCTGGGCAAACTCTGGTGGCATCTCTGCCTGAAGGAGCCCTGGAAACTAGTTTGGGAATGAGACAGAAGGGAGTGCTGCTTCTAGTAGAAAGCAATTGCATTATGTTTGTGTGGCTCAACCTCTGCTGTCAGACTTATTTTATGAAACAAATATTGGCACTAAAAAACCACACTTGAAGTAAATGAAGAGCAAGTGCTGGAGAAGTTGGCTTAACTTGCTGAGGTTCTGAGAGACATGTTTAGCTCTGCATTCTCCCCTCTCCTGACAGAAGTATTGCTAAAAAGGTGGGTTGTAAGGCTGAGAGTTGTGCATAGCACTTGCACTGGCTACAGTGGGCTAAGAACAAAAATAGCTTGCTAGTAAGATCACTGAAGGCTGATGCTATATTTGTAATTCGTGTAGATTAAATCCTGTAGATTAAAAATAATAGCTGGACAAGTAGGAAAATATGGCAAAATATAATCTGCTTCTGAATGCTGTAGAATCTGTGTTCATTAAAACTTTGGACAAAGCTTATGGAAACATGTTCTCCCCAGTAATGCTCTTTGAAGAGCATATTTAACACTGGTTTTATGTCATCACTGGTAGAAACCCATGCTGGAAGCTACTAGACACTTTCATATCAGAGATTACTTCAGGTAGAAGGGCAGCCCATGCCTGAGGATAACTGGCTGTCAAAGTGCCAGTTGTATCAGCCACGTGCACACCAGACTGTGAGTGAGAAGAGAGGGTTGTGTGATCCATCTGAACCTCAAACTTTCAGCCTTCCCCGTTGATTGCTGATGGGGATTTGCCACACAGAAAAAAAAAACAAAAACAACCCAGAACCTTATTGAAATTCTCAAAACTTCATCTAAGATATTCTTCATGCAAATTAAATCATAGAATCAATATTTTGTGTTGGAAGGAACCTTAAAGATCATTTATATTATGGGCAAGTACACCTTCCACTGCTAGACTATTTCATTCCCCTGGGGCCAGTACCTCTGTGTGTATTGTAATTTAATTGTGCATTTAATTAACCCAGCATCACTCAGGAGTTATTCTCAACACTACTTCTAATCTGCAGCAGAGAAGTGGTGTAATGTTGGCTTCTCTCAAAACAAGGGTTGGTTGCTTTTAAGGAAAGGATGATGCTGACAAACAAATCACTCATCTAGACTGGAAAAAAAAGATAGCTAGGATCTGACAGTAGTCTAATTCAGGTACAGGAATAAAATAACTACTAGTTCAAAGAAATTGAATTTCCAAAAGAGAAGTGTAAATGCATAAATCAAGCTAGAGATAAAGTTCCTTACTCCCCAAAGTTTACTATGGCTATATCCTTTACTTATAAATCCTCACCTGGCACAGTAAAGGTGGTGCAGGTGTGGCAGAATTAGAACATGGTAGGTTCAGAGGGGTATAGGACAGCCCATGTAGCTGGGCGGGGACCACAGGAGCTGGGAACCTAAAGAGTTGTGTCTAGTAACTACACCCAGAGTGGTATTCCCCAAAACATGCCAACTCTATAGCTATTGATATAAGGTTAANTTAAACTGGCAATTTACCTGCAGTCCCATGGTTCTCCTATCCCTGACCTTATACATTCATGGTCACAGGCTGGGCAGTTTTAGTTAACACAGAGAGGGAGAGGGGCATGTTGGTTTTCCTTCATACCACTTAATTAAACTCTTGCTGTGGTCTGTTTGTGACAGAAGTATATCATGCATGTCAGCAGGCCTAGTACTGTGTTAAAGACTCTTGCAACTGTAAGTTCATGTCTGTGGCCTTGTTCTCTATTATTCATCTTGTGTAACATAA
>VZUA01095795.1:14989-26138 GCA_013401035.1 Horornis vulcanius
ATATGTTTAACAAGAGTTTTTTATGTTTTTAAATATATTTTCGAAATACATATATATAAACGGGGTTTTTTGGGGGACCATGTGACTTTTCTCTAATTGTAAAACAAACTTGAGTTTTACTATAAATATGTGTGTTCTTTGTTTTAAAACAATTTTTACTCTATTTTAGCAATAAAATCTCACTTGGAGGGCAGATAGCCCCCTGTTTCATAGCTGGAGAGTTAGCATGGGGAGGGGAGGGATAGCAAGAACTTACTTCATATAGAAGTTNGACATATATATGGTTTTACTCAAGTATAAAATAAAGAACATAATGGATGTAAGGGGGTTGGAGTTTCTACCCTTAGTAACTAAGGGATAAGTGAGACATAAACTCAATAGTTATAGTTGTGTACCTGATTTTTAAATTGTGTCATTTATGTTTATATCCCCTGCACTGATTTATGACCCTCCAGAGTACTAGGAGTGGAATTCCTTGGATTTAACATCTTGTTAGCATTTCTAAAATAGTATTCTCTACTGCTGCCAAGCCTGTATATTTAATTATCCCATAGACCTGTACTAATCATTAAATCCTCATGAGGAATAGAAAACTTTCATATAACTTCAGGAGAGAGGTGAGGGTGGAGCACTGACCCAAACTCTTATAAGAAATCTATTACTGCAGATTTTTCAAGAGCCCAGTACCCAGCAATATCTCACAAAACCAGGAAATTATGCTTCTGCAGATTGTCATTTACATTTAACACACCTGCATGCACATTGCTTTCTTTATTGTCATCTTAACATAAGCTAACAGAAGCTGTAATGGATACTTAAATCTTTGGGATGTGGATGAACGGAGCTGCATTATTGGCCATGCTATGTGCCTGCTCCTGGCTGCAGGAGCTGGCTCTGCTTGAACCTTGCCTCCTTCCTGAGGTAAGAGAGAGAAGTGGATTTAGCTTATTAAATAAAATATATGTTGATTATATGACATGGGTGCCTAGGGAATGAAATGCACACACTCAAAATACATATTAGAGCTACAGAGGAAGATACAAGTGCTAACTGTCCAGCCAGCCAGCCACTCTACTGAGTCCTAGCTCTGTAGGAGAAAACTAAGGTATTTCCATGGCTTTTCTCATTTGGGAAAAAAAAAATAGCTAGATTTTAAAATTACTCAGAAAAAAAAATAGAAAGCAGTAAAAGATTTTTGAAGAGAAGTGAAGGCTACAAAGAAGAGTAATGAGAGGGGGAGGATGTTTTTTTCAGTTTGTCCCAGATGGATCTAATACACGGCTTCCACAGGCTCCTTCCCCTAATTAGGTCCTCATTGAGAAGACACCTTCTGGCAGGTCAATTAAAATGAAAAAGTAATTGATGCATTTTTTTAAGTAAATATAAAGAGCACTGATGTCAGACCTTATGAAGGAGTTGGAATTTTAAAGTCAGGAAGTTTCTGTATGGAGTGTTTCAGAAGAGGAGGAGACTTTTTCCTGAACTTCTTTATAGGTATAGTTTGGTTTTTTAAAACAACTTGCTACCATCTGGGGTACTCAGAGACTGTGGTGTTGCTATAAATCAGAGAATTTAAAGCGATAGCTTTATTTTGATGCCTATGGGAGATGGACTGGAGATAGCACAAGTGATCCTGCTTTTCCACGCAAGATCTGGGTTCACCTGTGGGATTTGAAAGGCTTCTGGAAAGTCTTTCAAGTCTTTTAAATCCTGTTAGACAGTGGCAGAAAGCACTTTAAACTGCTCTTTGCTACACCAACCACTCTCTACTGAGACAAATGGCACATAGTTGCTGGTTTTTGCTTTGCTGTGCAAGGGCCTGTCTCTAAAACCTGCCTGTGACCTGCTCCATTCTCCATACTGAAGTCACACACGTGTATGTATTTTTCTATCTGTAAAATCACTATTGGTGCTGCTCGCTTGTCTCTGTTGGTCAGGCTGCTGCTGTGTTGTTGACTCCACACAGGATTGCAGCCACCCTACCTGCTGCTGCACCTTGCTCTGTAGGAATAATGTGCAGAGGGAACAAGGAGTGGCAATTCCCAGTAATTGCCAGCGCCTGGAAGGACCGTGCAGGCAGCAAGGGCTTCCCTGCTGCCGAGTCCTCCACTGCCTCAGCTTGCAGCAGACACCACTGATGTCATCTGAACAACAACTGCCAGTTTGCTCACACAGGGATTTCAGAGATGAGGAGGAGGATTTGGCACAGAGCTGTGAGGCTTCTTGCCTAAATCATCTCTTCTGCCTCTGCCAGCAAAGGGATAGGTTACAAGGAAAGATACGTCCTGCTGGGAGTGCAGAGTTTTGCACTTCCAGAAACAGCATCTCATGAATCTACACTCTGAAAATGTTTCCCTTTGCTAAAAGAGTCCTTTCTTTATACTGTCCCTTCCTCCCCTTTAGTAAACAAATAAGCTTAAGCCTATAAAATTCAAACTGTAGTTTATGTGTGTAAACCAAGCTGTTTTCTCCTCCCATGTTAATTATAACAGCCTTTAAAACTACTCAGACTCTAAACAGGGTGCAGGTACCTAGTGGACTAAATGTTCCTTCAACTGTCATCTACACTGAAGGTTTTAAATTATCTTAAGAAGGTTTCCAGTTATCATTTTTTCTGACCTTTGAAGACCATTCTGCTGGGATACTCATTTTTTCTCTAACCCCACCATGATCCTTCATAGAAGTTCCACTATATTTGGACTCCAACCTTGGGAATCTGTTATTTCAAGACAGTATAAAATAGGTGTGACCATATTTCTATTACAAAAACAGTGCTGCCAGTGTCACCATTTACTTCTATGGAACAGCCCAATGAGACCCTTTCACTTCCAGATGTACACTCTGCTCTTACACACAGGGATTGGTACAGCTGTAAAATTGAATGGAAGGACAGAACCAAAAAAGCTTTGAGAAATATAAAAAGAACAAATCTAGTGAGCTTTTTTGAGAGCAAAGTGCAGGTGATGTACTGCTGCTCCCCCTGTTCTTAGCAGGCTGGACATCCCCACCTTTGCCATTCAGCCACAAATGCATATCTAAAATCTTGTTTAGCTACAAGAAACTCAAAGCGTGCAGCATGTTTGTTTTTGTTTGGTTTTTTTTTTAGGCCCTCTGGCTTGCTTTATTCTTGGCCTAAGCAAAATGTCTGTCCTTGATGTCCCTGTGTAATGCAGGCCACCTGGTGAGCAACAAAAGTCTCAGCAACACAAGTATTTATTTAAAAAAAATAAAATCTCTACATCACCTTGTAAATTTTGTAAATGAATACCTTTTTTTGCCTCACAGGAGCTACTGCTCCTGAGGGTAGAGCCAAAAGGATGTGCTGATATAGCTGCAGACCTCTGCTAGCAGGTGATTGCTAGTGCTGGGCTGCAGCAACAAGGTGACGCACAGTTGTGTCACCTAATGTCAAATCACCTCCCAGCTTGTTACAGATTTTGACCACTATTCCCTTGGGTTTGAGTAAGTTGGTCTTGGAGATGCTACCATCTGGCTATTTAATTCTGAAGGGATCAGAGAAAGTCTCACTCAGCTTCAGCTGAACTATTCAGCTATATTATCTTACACTTCTTTTCCTTTGAGGTCCCTCTCATTGCTGCCAGCGGTGCTGGTGTGGATCACTCACCTCCCCATTTCAGGGGATGTAAGTTCAGACATGCCCATTAAATCTTGCTAATAGCTGCTGGTGCATTCCACTGAGCTGCACAGGTCTCTGCTGAAGAGCTGTCATGGCAGGAGAGGGAAACAAAGCAGATCCTGCTGCCAGCTGCTTTGCCCTGTTGTGCAGTAGTAGGTATCAAGCAACTTCTTGTTGGCTCACTGCAAGACACGACACAGAGTAGAGGACCCTGTGCTGAAATACTGACAATGGTAGTCTCAGCTCAGCACTTCAGGAGAAATAAGCCATGCCCCTGTTCTCAGAAGTCTTGTTGCAAACAAGCTGTGTAGTGAAATAGAAATTTATCACCTGATGTGCCAAATAGCAGCTTCGTTTTCCCAGGGGAAAATAGGGCAAGAGCTTGGAAGAGGCTAATGGAAGAAAAGCATCAGTTTGTGTGTTTCTTTAAAACGCATTACTGTTAGCTTCCCAAAAAGACAACAATCTTCATATGACTGTATACATTGAGGCCTTGATAGTCAGGTATTTAATTTCAGTGAGCCTGACAAGCCTAGGGACCACACAACCCTTTTTGCCAGCTGTTAAATTCAGTTTGCACAGTGTGGAACACAGAGGAAAGCCAGACAAACACATGAAATCTCTCTGTAAATCTGTCAGGTAGGAATCTGCAGTTAGCAGTGCTGCTCTTGTCTGTGCCTTCTCTAATTAACCAGAGATTCCAGGTTCCAATTCTGCATGTCATTACAGCTTTGTAATTGTTGCCTGCATGGAAAGTCAGAGTAACAAAGATAAAGTAGTGCAAACCATAGTTATATGAGCTAATTAGCCCTGCCTGTCACTGAAAAGAGTGGATGGACTGCCTTGCTTGAACTTCCAAGGCTGTATATTAATTTGAAGAGATCTTGAAATAACGGGTTCCTGTAGCCTAAGATGATATTAGGGGTCTGCAATCCACTACCTATGCAATGGTCACCTCATAAATTCCCTTTAAGAAACACAATACTCTGTTCTGTTCTTTGTAACACAACAGATACCTGTGGTTTCTATGAATTAGTGCAATATCTCTAATGAAGTATTTACCAAGTATTGAGTCAGGTTGTAACTATGGTGTAATTTACAATTTGGTGCCAGACTAATGAAATGACCACCTATGCAGTAAGTTGGGGAATTGCAGAAAAAAGCTGCATGCCCAGAGACCTCTGCAAATATTCTCTCTTGGGGCTTTTGTTTCTCTCTCCAATAAATAGGACAATTTTTCCTTAATCAAAGAGCCTAATTCTGCCTTTGAAAAGCACAGTGTCCACTGAATTTAGCTGAAGGATTAAAGAGCACTCAATAAATCAATAGAGAATACATCTAGCAGAAGTCACTCTGGACAGAATCAGTTTTAACTCAGGAGAAACTTGGGATGAAGACTGGCAGAGGAGTAGTCTGGGAGTCAATTGCTGTAAAATTGCCCCATTTCCACCCCCATCCTGGAACCTGGGAAAACTGGGGACTTGGCCACCACTGGAGGTCAAGTATGAGTATTGGTGATTACATTTGGTGTGGACTTCCTCAGAAACTTGCTCTTTCAGAGTAGCATGAAAAGGCCCCCATGGCCCTGGCACAGGGACCTTGACCACTCTGTGGTGTGTGCCTGTGTGGATTTGAGCCCCAGTGACCAATGACCCCAGAGGAGGATTGAATGGGACCTTGTCTGGTCTGGGAGGTTTCTCAGCAGGCACAGGGTGTTGAGACATCTCCTAGAGCCTGCACGCAACCACATGTGCCTCCTTTCTACTGCTTTGGTCTTCATGCTGCTATGTTGTGTGAGTTTGCCTTTCAAGTAAATTAAAGTCAGGCCAATGGCTTGTTCTGGATTTACATAGGTGTATTTGAGCTACAGCCAGCCATGGAGATCGAGCAGGCATGAGAAACCTGCCATGTCTCCATGGTGCTACAGACTTCATGTGGCCTCAGGCACAGCTGAGCTCCCTGGCTCTACTTTCCCATTAGGTTTTGCCATTTTGTTATTGTTGTTGTTGCTCTGAATGTTGCTGATTATATTTTACCAGCAGGTTGCCAGCTGCAGAGCTCCATGCCTGGACACAGGGCCCTACAGCTGCATGGCTGGCTGGGAATTGCCATTTGGCTTTGAAGCAAATGAGCTTGTTCCACCCAACAGTTTTCATCCTCCACCATACAGAGCACAGACCCTCTGCTCCAGTTCAAGCTTGTGGCCACCATCTATTTTTGCTTCTTTGTGTGCTATACACTGTACACAGAGGTTTCTGTCATTATCCAGAAGGGGGATTTCCTACCTCTGTCTCTGAGCATTGCCAGGTCCCAATAAAAAGTCACTTAAAGGTTTACCTTTAGGGTCCTGCAGTGTTTTGCAATGTGTTCTCGTTGAACTCTGTTGAACACACATATTTAAAAACAATACAAAAAAAGCACAAACAGAAAAGATCTTCTGCCAAAGCTATGATTACTGTGAATAGTAACTAGGAAATTACAAGAATTTGTATTCAAAATACAAAGTTTAAGCTGCAGAGATAAAACTGCCTCTTCTCCTCTAATGGCAAGCACACCAATCTGTCTTTTTGGCCAGTTTGGTCTACAAGGCAGCAAACAGTGTTATTCCTTAGANGGTTAGGAAGTTAGGATTTGAATAAACACTAATTTCATTAGGAAAAGTGGTTTTTTTCAACTGTTACTGCCCTACTTCTGACCTACAATTTTCTGTCTTTTGAGATGAGCAATATATATGGTGCCAAAAACTTATTAGTTTTGAGAGACATATTTATGAAGACTGCAGCACATCACAGGATGCAAAACTCTTATTCTTTAATAAATTACCTATTGCAAAATATCTGTTCATTGATGTTAAAACATCTACAATATAAGTGCTTGGTAATATAAATATAAGCTTACATTAAATAACTGAAAAAAAGCCTATGTGACAGGCTTTGTGAGTCACTAATGCAGATAAATGCTGTATTGATTACCAATGCAAAGGTCCATACTGTAGGCTATTTTATTTATCAGAATACATGTACCACTCCAAAACTGGAAATACTCCTACCCACAAAGTATTTAAAGGATGTTCAAAATAAAATCCCCCTCTGCAAGTATAAAATCCTGTCAAAGACTTCAGACTTCTCAAGTACACTGCAGACTTGAAGTGATGGAAAATATGAACTCCAGATTTGTTTGGTTTTTTTTGGCCTGGCAAGCAAATGTGGCATCTTTCAAGTCACTGGACCCAGCCTGCCCCTGCGCAGAGCTGGAAGCACAAGGCAAAGTAGTTCTTGCACTTTGTGTTTGGACAGGTCCAGCTCAGTCAGGATCCAGTGCTATATGTGCTCACTTCCCGCAAATACTCTAATCCAAAGCTGTGTGTCCAGATGGATACACATGAGGATCCAAGTGTCTGACTCTCATCAGTAACTAACTGGGGACTTTGGAAAAATATGAGGAGTTGGTATTATCTATCCAAAAATCCCCATGGATAATTAACTGGTGATCGCAACATCACTAGTCTCATTCTCTCAATTCTACTTCCCTCCTTTTGTTTCTCAAACTCCTCACTTGGAGGAGAGTCCAGGGTGAGTACAGGTTTGCTTCGCAGCCAGGGCCACCACAGAAACCTGATCCCAGAGACAGACCATCTCAGGGCAAAGATGCTCTCCTTCCACAAGAAACCACTGGAGAGCCCATCTGCATGGATGAAGCAGCTTGAAGGACATTTGAGGGAGGCAGGGGGCAGCATAGGTGTGTGTGCTTCACCAAGGAAGTAAGACTGATTAACAGCTTCTCACAAATTAAAAATGGGACAAAGCCATTTCTGACTGAGAGGACATGATTTGCCCCAGAAAGGAGCAACAGGGGAAGTGGATAGAAAATCACCTTCCCTTGGCCTTGGGAAGAAAAGGCTAAGATGTAGCATGTTGAACACCACTAGACAGAGCAGCTGGAAAGAAAAGTCAGAGAAACTGGGGAAGATGCTTTTAGCTGTGTGAGTGTGTTTGCAAGAAGGAGAAAAAGAAATGCGAGCAGTGCAGCCAGCCAAGGGGAAAAAAATCCCCTTGGAATATTGTATTGACTGGCAGACCAGGGGATGCTGCTGAGTACAGAGGGTTAGCTGGAGGCTGTGGAGGGGGCCAGGGTGGCTAAACAATGAGGCCTGACATGGGGATTTAGATATGAGCAGCCTCTCTGTTCAGGGCTTGTTGGTGCTTGCGTGCTCTCAGTGTCTGAAATGGAGCAGCTTTGCTAATGAGCAGATGTTTTCTTCATGTGGCTGTTACGACATCCGTTAGGGTTCCTGCTGGAGATGTGTAACCAGTCCCTCCCCACCCACACACCAGCTTTGACTCCAAGCTGTAATACACAATTATGCAAAAGCATTAGCTTCGTGCTGCTCCTGACAGCCCAACATATGTACAGAAAAGAGGTTTTATAATAAAAATAATCCTGCTACTGCTGCAGCAATCTGCCTTATCTAGAAATTCAGATTTGGGGTTTCAAAGTGCCAGATGCTGGTTTTGCAGGTACCTGGCTCTGGATCTGCTTGGTAAAGTCACCAGAATTGAGAACAGGACACATGGGGTACCAGAGCTGCAGTCCCATCCATCCCATCCAAACTGGCCAGTGTTCAGCATCACATTCTAACTAGCTCAGCTATGGGGATGAAAAGGGTGTAAAAAAATCATTGGGTTAGTGTAGAGTAACAACTGAAATGTTAGTCACATCAGCCATGAGCACTTGCTGTTTTCATCAGCACTATAATTAGATATCAAAAACTTTTTAGAGGAAACCTCCAGCCACCTGCATGCAGATAATCAATGCCATGATCAATTAAAACCACTGTCAGAAATATACGAAGGATGTTGTTTATGCTGCATCCAGCTGTAAAGCAAAAAACCCAAACCTGCAGGGTATAGATAGTGTAGACTATAATTGCCGGTTTAATTATAGCATAACTGAGGCATAAGTCCCATGTCTTCCATTTTTCTGGAAAAGTCTCATTCAGTTTGTCATTTATTACCTGAGAATTAATCTCACATAGAGACCAAAGAAGGTTGAAGAATAAGTATCTCTTCGTGCTAAAAACATTTTCATGAAAATAAATAATAAATAATTTTTCATGAAAATAAATAATAACAAGTACTTCTTTTTTTGTCTTAGTGGATTAGGTGACCTTTTAAGAAAGATTAATTTTCTTTGCCAGCTGGATCTTATTTAAATATGCAGTTGCGTGCCTCTCATCTTTCTTTCCGTGTTTGATTTCTGAACCTCTCTAATTGCTGCCAACTTCTGTGCCTGAACAGGGACGGGTGAGGATGAAAATTCTGCTTTGATTTAGGCAGATGTGTTTGCATATTGTCTAGGTTACCATTTGCATGGAAGGAAAAAAGATCGCAACTATGGTGTCCTCCGTTTTTCCTAGCTGAACTGTGGCCTGTGGAAAATGTTAAATGCTGAAGAAATCATCAATAAATCACAATGCTCTGCTTGAGCAGTTGGAGGATCTGAAATTGCAGTTCTTCTTAGAATACTTCTATGAGGTCTGCATGTGTCTTATGGCTGGGTAAACTCAGCACAGAGTGTTTAAGAAATTCACAAGGGATCTCACAGCAAAGTAGCAGCAGAATCACCACATACCCTTTCTTTAACAAAATGGCCCATCATCTTTCACTTGAAAGAAAATGAGAAAACTCATGTGTTTTCCTTCCTTGCACTGCAATGAAGAACCGAAGTGTTTTCAAGGTTTTGAATGAGGAGACACCTGGCTTTGTGGTTGGAAAGAGGTGACAGCAGTGCCAGCAGGCTGAACCTGAGCCCTTTGGGCCAACGTTGCAGGGAATAGGGCACTGTTAGCAGTGCCCAGGGACCTGTGGTGGCCCAAGGCTGCCAATGGCCATCTACCCTCTTTTCCTCTAGTCCAGCACTGCAAGGACACATGGAAACTGAGTCTTGTGTTGTACCCTTGGGTTTGCACCCTCCGTCTCTGCATGCAGCTCTGCTGGAGCATGGTGACTTCAATTTTCTGATGTTGATGGTGTGTTTATAGGATACACTTCCATTGTGCTTGCCCCATTTGAAGCCCCTGTGGACATCAGCTAGGGAGAGGGCAGCCTTGGGATGTGGGGGGCACCATGAATGACCAGTAGGTAAGAGCAGAGCCACTGCTGGGGCGGTTCTGGTCTGGGCAGGACCATGTGTTTGTAATTTGTACTATGACTCTGCCATGTGGTACCCCTGATGTGCTACCCCTGATGTGCATATGCCCTGCTTCCTGAGATGCTTTCTTAGTCATCTTTCTCATTATGTCAACTTGCAGTTCTCACACAAAATGTGCAAAAAAGATTATCAATTATGCAAAGCAACAGCATCCTATTTGCAAAGCTTGCCTCCACTGGGATTTCTGTTGACATCTTTCAAGCAGCTAAAGTTCAAATGAGAAGCAAACAGATTAGGAACTGGGGTGGGTGAGGACCAGGGTTCAACAGGACCTTGACAAATGGTGGTGATGAGGGTGCAGAAGGAAGCCGAGGTACTAGGTGCAGGTTACAGCCTTGCCTGAAACATTGTGATTAAAGCTTATTGGGTGCACAAATAAGACTGTTGGAGCTAAATTAATCTTGGCTTAATAGAGCTGAATTCCTCCCACAGGCTTCAGCAGCACTGTGGAATGGCATTACAGCCTGGATGTAATGGTAGCTGGAAAAGGACATCTTTGGGCAGGCATCTCCTGACCTGAATCATTTTCCCTCATTCTGTATGTTAGGAGTGTGTTTTCCCACACAGCTACACTATCTGTAATGCTCACTGTTATAGATGCCCAAAGTATGGAACTGAAGCTCTATTACTTTTTTTTAAGCATAGATGCTGAGGTTCCTCATACTTGCTTTAGGAGCTGTTGAAATCAAGATTTTTCTCTGCAGCTCTCAGGAAACCATTATTCCTCTATTAAAAGCTGAGATTTCCAAAACAACATGATTTGATTAACAAGAACTTGAAGAATAAGGTCAGATAATGTGACACTTGAAATAAAAGATCAAGATTTGACAAAGCCATATTTAGTGCATTTTCCACCTGAATGGGGAATTGCCATTACGCATTCAATTTAAGGAACACTCACATTTATTCCAGGAATGCTCTAACGCAACCTTTTCCTATTAGCTAAATAAAAGATTAAGTTAATGCTGCCACTTACTTTAAAATTTACTGGAATAATTATCATGGTGGGGGGAAAAAGGCCAAGATTTTGAGATGAATTGCTATGGAAATAAGCAATGTTGGTAAAACTTTGCTTGTCACCATTTATTAATATTCACAGTAGATTTGACCAACACTTCCTCCTTTTTTTNTGTCCTCCCACCTTTGATATAAAAAATTTGCTTGATGTGGGACACCTAGCATCAGCTTTTACCCTTCCAGTACTTCCAGCAGAAGAACATAAAAAGTGTGACTTCGAATAACATGAACATAGATTTCAACAGGGTACTTGCCATTTCTTTCCAGCATGGCCCAGTTCAGATT
>VZUA01095802.1:5575-17611 GCA_013401035.1 Horornis vulcanius
TGCTTTTGTTCTTTTGGGTTTTGTTATTCAATATAACTGCTCAAGTTAAAAGGGGCTCCATGAATCTATATTGCCAAAAGGAAAATCATTAGCTCAAAGCCCTAAAGAAGACACGTCTGAGGGCTTGTACCAGCTCCCATGAGTGCTAGCATGCCACACTCACTTCCTACCCCATATCAGAAATCAACCACCTGCTTTAACCTTTTCATTTTCTGAAAAAGCTGAGCATGAATTCATGAAAAAGACCCTGTCTGTTAAGGTCAGTGGGAGGAAAGAAAACACCACATAAAAGCAGTGAAGATGTGTCAACTCCTCCATACACATAGGAAGACTGCCATGCTCCCACCTTGTTTGATGCAAGGTGGATCTGCACTCTCTTTACCCCTAAGACCCGACGAAACAGGCTGCAAGGCTGAGTTTATTGCTCTGTCTGGTATCTTCTCATTTGGTTCTAATCCTCTCCAATATATATGCAATATTTCAAATGCTCTTGCAGAGATGGGGCTCTTCTGAAGACGTGACATTTTTATAGCCCTGGCAAACCATCCATTTCTATTTAATTTAGTTCTTGACAGAAATAAATATATGCACTGAGATTTACATATGGGCAGACAGGCCAATATTTTCAGGCTTGCATGCTGAGGGCTGCATCTGTACTGCAATCACTGCTGTAGCTATAGGTGGTGTCAAGCTCCTTGTGTTGGCTACCATCAGCTGCTAGCAACATACTCACAGCAGTGCAGGGCTCCTCACAGGTGAAAGCAAGTCTGGATAGCAAGGCTATCTGCAAGTCTGGGAAAAAATTAATTGACACTATTGCTCTTGAGGTTGCTAAAACTGTTTAAAACTGTTTAAGAACTCTCAGGTCTTCTTCTAAAAGCTGCAGTCACTGCACAAATGTCTCCCAAATGAGAGGGCTAAAATAGAGGTTTTATCCTTTCTGCACCACAATCAGCCCCCAAGATGCTACATGGATACAGGTCCTGCTTCCTCTTCACATTTACAGTAGTCTTGTTACAACTGCTTGAGAGCTGTGGCTTTAGCTTCTCCAGACTGCTCACTAGCACATACAAAGCTCCTGCCAACCCTTGGATGGATGGAGGACCAACCTTGATGTCAGGACATAGCTGCTTCCTACACCACCATGGCTGCCTCTGTTACCTCTGTGGCAGGGGAAATGAGGGCTGAAGCAGGCAGCAGTTGTTCTCACCCCTGCTGAGGGACTGGAGCATCTCTCCTATGTGGAAAAGCTAAGTGAGCCAGAACAGTTCAGCCAAGAGAAGAAAAGGCTCTCGTCAATGTATATAAATACCTACAGTGAAGATGCAAAGAGGATGAAGCCAGGTTCTTGTCAGTGACACCCAGTAAGTGTATCTGAAGTAATGAGTACAAACCAAAACAGAGAATATTCCTTGTGAACATCAGGAAACACTTTTTTACAAGAGTGACTGGGAAGATTGTGTAGTTTACATCCTTGGAGACAGTCAAAACATACCTGGACAAGTTCCTACATAACTAGCTCTATATGGCCCTGCTTGAGCAGGGGGATTAGAACAGATGACCTCTGGGGGTCCCTTCCAGCCTCAGCCACTCTGTGATTCTGTGAAAACTGAATAACCAGGACGACAAAACCTGAAAAGATCAGTGTGAGATTCCTCCCTCCAATGGAATAAACATTCTTCAAAGAGCACAGCAAATCAGAAATGGCCCAAATATGCTACCATGTGCTGGGAGTACTGTGAGAAAACTACTACAGGCAGGGTATGCTCAAGCTGATGCTCTGTCTGGGACTTGTGCAGGGGCTGGTAAGCTGATGGTAGCAATAATGTCTCTGCTGCTCCGCTGCACTGGCCTGCACGTTTTAATTAACACAGTGGTACCTACCTCCTTCCATCCTGAAAATGCTTGCTATCCCACTGGATTAACACAGGGAACAATTTCCTCTCTGCTCCCCTGATTCAGTGACATGTCCACAGAGGAAAGAGGATTGGTGACCCTTGTTCTGAGACGGATTAAACCACTGGCTGGACTTCCACAAGCAGATTAAGGGAAATGACTGCCTATCCCTCTGTTCTGAAAGGAAAATTCATCCCAATCATTATGAAGGCTGAAAATTGTTGAGAGAAAAGTCAAACCATGCACTCCTGGGATCTTGAACTAGAACAGCCAGTGCCAAGGGGTAAAAGGATGTTAAATGTTTCAGTGACTGAAAGAACACAGAAGCCAACTTATTAAAAGTCCATGTGGTAGCCAGTAGTGCTTAGATCACGGTCTGTGGGGCACCAGTGGCCTGCAGAGCATCCCTACATAGTTGCCAGACCTGCTGCTATTGCAATAACAAAATATCTGTTGCTTTTTAAACAGGGACTTGCCCTGCTCTTTCTGCTTCTGTCCAAGATTCACAGACTTTCCCAAGACTATTTTTTACCATCTGGGCTAAAAGAGAACCTTAGCCTGTCTCTCTGCACCAGGCTGTCCTGAGGCTCCTTTTGACGGCAGACTTGAAATGGGTAGAGTAGAAAATGCCAAGGAGAGGACTACAAACCATCTCAGGAGCACTGCAACTTGCTCATCAAAGGGCCTCTTAAGAAAACAAGCAAACAGTGTGTTGTGTTGGGCAGGGTGCCCTAATCAGCCAGCTGGGCCCACTGCTCTGAGATTTTCAGCTTATACTCTACCTATGATTTTCACTTTTTCCCTTTTGGATAATTAACCACGGCATTGTGTTTACTTCAGGGAAGAAATGGGGTCAAGAACTGAGAATCTGGAAGAGGAGAGGAAGATGATGGAGAAGCTAAAAATGTCAAGAGGATCAACTAAAGGAAATCCCCAGTTGCCACCCTAGTAGATGATTTTCAAAAGCAAAAGAACAGGAATTCCCAAACCCCCTTAATTTCAGTTCACTCTGAAGAACTCCCTTACAGGGTTATCTTGAATAGATGAATCTCTGAGAGAAAAAGCTGACCTGAAATCTTGTAAAAACAAGGTCTCTTATGTTTCTTTAACTTCAGGGCCAGAAAATCCACATAGCAGTCTCCATCTATTCAGGGTCTGCAAGTGCCTTCTAGCCCTTCGTTAAGCAACGTGACTAACGCTTGTCACGTGTGCTTTATTAACACTCCCTTCCTCCCACAGGCTCTGGGAGCAGGAGCCTCTGCATACAGCACAGGGGTTTGCCTTTATGGGGTTTAGTGGCTTTTCGTTTGTTTTTTTGTTTTTTTGTTTTTTTTTTTGTCCTGTTGGCCACAGGAGGGTGTCCCGCATTTAGGGAAGGAGGGGACAATGTCTGGGGAGGTCCCTTGCTCCAGTGAGAAGTGACTCCACTGCCTGGCATGGGCTGTGCCTGGCAGAGCAAACCACACAGCACCTTGGCAGGTACAACTCGAGCCTGCGTTGAATGCAGCCACAAACATCACACCTATTGATCCTGAGCATGGGCTTAGAGGAGGAGAGGACACCTACACCTAACAAACCTGGCAACACTGCAAAAATGCAAAACACCTCACATACTTAAACACATCTGGCAGCGGGATCATCTCATCTGGGACACCAAAACAGACCAGGTAAACACTAATCAATTGTTGAATCTCCGTCATGATACAAGTAGTTTTAAATCAGGCATCTGAATGAAGTTAGGGCTGTTATAAAGGGAATCTATCTGTGGGTAACGCATAGAGAATTTTGTTTCTTTCCTCTCGGTGTGGACAAACAACGTCGTGAAAATCCCAGCTACTTTGCTTTGGTGACCTGAGGCAGTAGGTGACCTTATCTCTCAACCAATCTTTGCAGTGCCTCCATCTCCCTCCCCCCTCCATGCTGGGGATGGCAGAGCAGCGCCTCTGGCATGCACAGTGAGTCAGCAGCCCCGCAACTCCCCGATCATGGAAACGTTCCCATTCCCATGGCTTGCTCACAGCTTTGAAACTAAGATGGGACACCCCAGTTTGTGACCAAAAAAATACCTTAAAAGAAGGCAGGTCCTCCAATGTAGTCAACACACCCATCAAAAATGCTCTTGTCAGGGTCAGGGTATATGCAGAGTCGGTCCTGACCACAAGCAGCTTGCAGGAGCCTTGCTGCATACTCTACTTTCCAGAGAGGAACCACCTTCCTCCTGTTCTCAGGGCCTGCAGGGCATTCCAGCTGATGGTGGGATGGGATGGTCATGACGTATTTCTGAGAAGTCTAAACAATCAGTGAATTAATGGTGTGTTTCAATTTTCTCAGCCAATGCTCCTGTGAGTAAAATGTTATTATAGCTAGGAAAAAAATAGTCTCCGAATTTTTGTTGCTAGCATCTGACCTAAAGCCCACTCCTGAGATTTCAAAGGAGTTTCTTTAGCTTTTTAACTTTTCACTGCTCTTTGCATTTCCATGCCTGGACAGTGAAAAGGCTAAGTAGACTAATGCTGTTTTCACAGTGTGTGGATCATGTTCAGCATCATCCTGGCAATGCCAGGCCTCTTGAAGTTCTAGGCTCAGCTTCTGTGAAGAGACCTGAACTCATTTAAACACTCCAATTCTGCCTGTGCTGTTAATCAAATACTTTGAGATCACCTTTGGGGCTCAATGTCTTTGTTCTGCAGCCAAGAGCACATCCCACACCTTTATGCTGCTCTGACTTCAGCCACAGTCAGTGGCTCTTTTCAGACCAAGCAGCACTAACCAGTAAGGACCAAACCCAAGGCTTCTGTGTTTGCTTTGTATGGTACCAGCCTGTCCTGCAATAATGAGGCCCCCACTGCATTTCCATCACAGCTCAGTCACTGTGTGTCACTGGTCTTCTAATGACCAGGCTATTTCTGAGGTAAGAGGGGCTCAACTCTGAACCATCAATGACAAAGGTGGTCTGGTGTTTTGCCTGACTCTCAGGATGTCCCTTATGAGGTCTGGATGTCTCTAAAAAGAGTTAACTCCTCCCACTGAACTTCTATCGTTTCACCCCCTCTCTGGGCTGGCACCCAGACAGAGCCCTTTACTGGCCACTCACCTTCTCACCAACAGAGATATCAGATATCACCACGAAAGCATACCCCTTTGTATCTTGCACAGGAGTTCTTGACAGCCTTGTAATATTGATTTAAGGAAATATTCACCACAGAATTCCACTTACTAATTCCAAGTAGTTTGTACTCATTCTTACTGACTTTGACCACGTAAGAAACTGTAGTGGTTTAATTAAAATGGTGTTACAATCTGGTGCAAACCACAGCAGAGACATCAAGTAGATGCCTAGCTTACATATATTTTTAAAGAAACAACATGATTTGTTTTTTGGTGTTCAAGCTACAAGGTTAATCTAGTATTAGCATTCAGATTTGCAAAAAGCAATAACCTGTTAAAGGGCTATCAGTGCTGGATCTGACTGTTGATCACCCTTTTAAATTTAAACAACAGCATATTATGACAGGCTGAGAAAGCTGGGGTTGCTCAGTCTGGAGAAGAGAAGGCTCTGGGGAGACCTTATTGCTGCCTTGCAGTACTTAGATGAGGCTTTGAAAAAAGAGGAAGAGTGACTTTTTACACAGGCAGATAGCAATAGCACAATGGGGAATGTTTTTTAAACTGTAAGAGAAGAGATTTAGGTAAGATGTTAGGAAGAAATTCTGGTGTGATGGTGGCAAGGCACTGGAACAGGTTACCTAGAGAAGTAGTGGATGTCCCACCCTTAGTAGCATTCAAGGCCACATTGGATGGGGCTTTGAGCATCAGGAATGATACTTAAAAATCTTTCCAACTCAAGTCATTCTACAATTCCATGACCACTATTACTAGAAATGATAATGTAAAACATAAAAATAATCAAATATTCCCATCAGTCTTTAAAGATCACAACTGTATTTTTGAAATTCATCTTGGTCTTAGAATTTGACTCTACATATCCACCCCCTGCTGTAAATTCACTCCTGAAATCAAATCTGTCAGTGGCATGGAGTTTAATTTGATCTTGTGACTCTCTCCAGTACTTGCTACTAAGCTAACCCATTACATTCTGGACAACATATTAAGCTGTGACATAACAGCAGGGTCACAGAGACATGGGTAAGAAGCAATATGAGAGCCCATAAGCACTCTGATCCTTCACTGCTGCCTGTGCTCTGAGTTACTCATATTCTGCAAGGGCAGAAAGATGATATGGATTTCTGCTTAGAAGCCTGAATCATGGTGCAATAATCAGAAGCCAAAGGTTAGCTCTATCACTAGAGGTGACTGTTCAGAAATCACCAAGAAAACTCCAACCCAGAGGGTCAGGGTGGAAAAGAGAGAGAGAGAGGGAGAGGGGTGCACAGGAATTTCAACTACCAGTGGCTCAGCAGGTTGCATGTATAAACCTTTGGCAGCTCATAAAAAGCAGTCATCTACACATACGCCTACTTGTCCCTGTGGTGCAGACTTTCAGATAAGAGGTAGTGTTTCTCTACAGTACAAATGATAGGTGTGGAGATACACACAGCAATGCATGCTAACAGAGTGTACCAACACTGATACCTACATGCTTAAACATCATCCTCACTGGGAGACATGGGATCTCCTGCCTGCCCACGCTGTTTCCTCCAGGAGAGGATGTGCTGCTGTGCCAGACTGCAGTGCCTTTGGCAGCAGCATCACCTACTGATGGGTGAAGGATGGCAACCATCCGGGGGTGGGGACATGAACATTAAGCAGAACATCTTCTTTCCTCCTTCCTGCTGCCCAGGAGATGAGAGCGAGGAGGAAAGAGGGAGGAGGAGGCAGAAGGACCATGGATCCATCAAACCAAGTGGTCTCCACCGGCCTGGCCTTGGACAGGGTAGCAGGAAACCTGCATATGCAGAAAACCATCCATTTGGCCTAAACCTTATGAACAGAATCAACAGCAGGAGAGAAATCTTAAGGAGTCTGAGGTCTTTATGGTTATACCCATCCATACTGCAGTTACACTGAGATGGAAGGGCTGAGAGACAACAGTACAGTACCACCACACAGATGGAGCTCTGCTGCTGCCCCCCTCTTCTGACTGTGGAGGAGAGGGACAGGCCTGAGTGACAGAAAAGTAATTGTACTTCTTTGCTAGTTTGGAGATAGAGTTCACTTTCTTCACAGTAGCTAGGATGGGGCTGTTCTGGATTTGTGTCAAAACCAGGCCTTTTCTATGTCTTGTATCACTCTGTCTGCCACTGGGCTGGGGAGGGGCACAAAAGGTTGTGAGGGGACACAGCTGGGAGAGCTGAGCCCAAGACCAAAGTCATGTCCCACAGTATATGGGAGACATGCACAGTAGATAAAACTGGGGAGGGAGGGAGGGAGGGAGGGAGGAAGGAAGGAAGGCAGGAAGGAAGGCAGGAAGGAGGTACATTCACAGTGACAGTGTTTGTCCTCCCAAGTAACCGCTGTGCGTGATAGAGCCCTGCTCTCCTGGTGATGGCCAAACACCTGCCTGCCCATGGGAAAGGGTGAATTAATTGTTCATTCTGTTTTGTTTGCACCCACGGCTTTTGCTTTTCCTATTAAACCATCTTTATCCCAACCCATCAGTTTTCTCACTTTTACCCTTCTGATTCTGTCCTCAATCTTACTGAGGGAAGAGAAGGAGAACAGCTGGGTAATGCTTAGTTGCTGGCCAGGATTTAAACATGACACCATTACAAGGGGAACACCCTCAATTTCCACAAACAAACAAGAAAGAGGAGCTGTGTCCTCAGAGTCTACAGCAGAAAAGAGTTTGGGCAAAATCAGGCTATTAACTCCAATAAAAGTCTCACAGAGAGCTCTTTCCACCAAATTTTTATCAGGGATGCCTGCCTAGGAATGGACAACACTCGTGCAGGTTCTTCTTCTCTCCTACAGTCATGAATTTCAGACTCTTCTTTGAACAACAGAGTAGCGATTTCATAGAGATCACCACAATGCACCTTCTCTTCTCAAAGAGACTACAGATCTTACGTTTTGATTCCTGATTTCACAGCAAGGATGCTCAGATCTGTATCTAGAGTAGCCAGAAATGTAGGGCTATTGGTCTCTGGGTTGCTGTTCCTGGACCAGCATGTGACAATACTGGATATTCACTGCAATGAAACAACCAGTGCTTCTGTGGCACTGGACAAAGAAACTGCTGGAGATCTGGGCCAGGTACTGAGGGGCAGACCTGAGAACACTCTTTGGAGCATTAGGCATCTGGAAGTCTGAGAAAAAGACCTCTTAACAAGCTTCTTGTTAGCTTCTTCCTCATGGACATTTTTGGCTCTCATGAATGTAAAATAAGCCTTTTCTACAAAGATGCTGATGATACAGCTAGCAAATTCCTTCCTTGAACATGGTCAGGGAAAACTAAAGAAAGGAAAGAAAAGACGTTTCTCTGGGCTGCTTTGGTTCTCTTTGCATCTCCCACAGCATAGGACCTGGAGTGAGCTGCCCCATTTCCCACTTCCCCAAGCTCCAGCCAGTGAGACCTGCTGTGAAGAAGCAAACCAGAAGCAGCCTCAGCAGACTGCCCAAACCAGCTTCCCCCCAGAGCTTGACCCAGGACCTTCATGCTCACCTTCAGAGGGGAGCTGCTTTTCAGCTCTTGCCCACAGTCTCTGCCCAGGCTTTGCTGCATTTGTGTGCCCATTTAGGCTGTGCTTGGCTGCACATACCCTGCCAATGCCATTCAGAGCCTGACTCACTCACCAACCCTGTCTCATCACCACAGACCTCTCCTCCTGCACATCCCAGCTTTTCCATCACCAGGCTGTGCTCAACCTGTGTAGCTGCTGTTTACCACTGACACCACATACCACCGAGCCCTCTGGCTCCAGGCACATGCAGGCAGCTTGTTCTGCCTTCTGGGCACCAGAAAGCAGGACACTAAAGCACATACAGACACACGTGCTTTCTGCTGCATTCTCCCACATGCCCTGCCAGATGACCACCTGCAGCTGTGAGGGAGTCCTTGCAACTTAGGCTTGATGTTACTCATCCCTTATTTCCAAAGGTAATGTCCAGTCTGGGAGTGGGCGAGTCTAACAGGTCGGTCAGGTATCCCAAGGTGCCTTGAAGAAAACAGGACATTTATAAAACAGAACTGTGTGGAATATCAGCTGTATTGCACATCATTGCACTAACTGCTACTTGCTCACACCTAGGTAAACAAAGAAGCCAAGAGTGTGCAGCCATTTCATTTTATTAATTAAAGTGACTGGCATTTATACAGCACCAAAGCACTTTGCAAATCTTAATTATGCTTCACAGCAGCTCTGCGAGGTGAAACGTGTTCCCATTTACAAACAGCAAAAATGAGACATACTGAACTAAGAGTCTTGCCAGTGCACTTGGGAGCTCAGTGGAAAAATTAGGACAGAATCCTAGATCCCACTGCCTTCCAGCCACATTCCCTAGCTGCTGCTCCCCACCCTGCATGCTACCCCAGAGCACTAACCTTGATCAGATACCACCACAGGGACCTCTAAGCTCAAGCAGCTACATGTGGGTGTGAGTAACATTGGCACAGAAAGCTGAAATGTTCTGTTCTGCCTAAGAGATGCCTCAGGAATCCATAAAAATTTTATTATTTTTCATATATTGAAACAGGTGGAGAATCTACAGCCAAGGTTTCAGAATGCCTCCAAAGTTCATTTCACACCACCCAAGGCCACTGAATTTTATTGCGCTCACATTGGAGAAGACTAATACTGGGAGTCTGGGCACAGAGTCGTTCCTACAGAGCAACATCCCCAGCAGCCAGAGGAGAAGAAGGGAGACCCAGCCTGGTCTCCCCAGCCTGTCTGCCCTGCCCCCAGGAGAGCTCCACATGTTCTCCCCACGGTCATGCCAGTGCAAGGGGGGCACCAGACCTGGGGAGGCTGTTGGCAGTGACCCTGCCCAGCCATCAGCACTGAGGAACAGAAGGGGGTGGCTGAGGGGCAGAGGGGAAAGGGGGAAGGCACCATGTGACTCAGCATCAGGGGCAGAGTCTGGTTTGTGGGGAGGAGGAGGAGGAGAGGGGAACAAGCAGCTTGAGTCTCCATGGCAGGGATCTGCTCCCATCTCTCTTCGGGTGGGACCTTGCTCTGCAAGAGCACTGCTCTGGAAGCGAGTGCCTGCCTGAGGGAAACAAGCCTGACAGATATTTTGCACAAATAATTGAATTATTTTTAGATGCTCAACACATCCACTTGCAAGACAGCTAGCCACACAGAGACCAACAGATCTCACAGCCCCTTGCTAATCCACTGAAACAGCTAATCTCCTTAACCCTTGTAGCTCATGAATAGTGGCAAGCACACGACTTCCCTTGAAAAGGCACTGCACCTTGTTACTTCTACCCCAGACATTAGGCCCAAAGGAAGGAGACCTGTACCAAGGCTTTTTTTTTGTTGTTGTTTTAAGCTTCATTTTATCAGGAGAAAGGTGCACCCAGATAGGATGACAGCAGAAAGGGACCAGGACAATCCAAGTGGGGAAGTGCCCTACAGCAGAGAGACCTGTCCCCTCTTCCTTCACTCCTTCCTTCGCTGTTTCTTGCAGCTTGACATATGCACAGGCATGATTCATCCCTGACAAAGCGAAACAGGGTCATCAACAACCATCCCAAAAGCATGATAGCTGGGTTGAGGGAAAAGAGGTTATAAGCCCCAAGCTTAAAAGCCAAAGGCCGGGTTTGGTTGAGCATGGAAAAGAAACCCCTGGAGTCACCTTCCATTTTTCTTTGACTTTTCATTACTTTCACTAGAACAATCTGAAGCATCTTACTTTGAAATGCAGCTCACTCTCAGTACTCTGTGGATAGCGTTGTGCTCAGTTCTGCCCTCACATCTTACCAGACCAAGGGTAGAGTCTGATCCCCATAGGCTGTATCATCACCTCTTTGTCTACAATGCGTGTTGTAAACAGCAGGTCTGAAAAATCTTATCAGCTGAAGTAAACCTGTGAGATAAACAACATACGGAAAAAAGACCCCTAAATACATGCATATACACATTCACACAAGGCTCAGGGGAGCCAAGGGCTGTATCTCCAGTTTTGTTTTCTCCACATAGCCAGGACAAGATAATGCCCTGATATTTCAGTGCTGCTCAGGAAACATCCTAACAAATACAAGTTTGGTTGTATTTCAACTATCTCTATCAGCAAATCTGCAAAATTCATGGAATTTGGACAAAAAGGATCACGCAATGTATTCACAGTGGCAAAAAAGATATTACTGCATCCAGGAGAGATGCACAAACTGCCCAGTCACAGATGCTGATATGGCTGTATCAGTTCTGCTTGCTGCTATCTGCTTTGAAGAAACTCTTAACTGCTACAAGACAGAGAGAGGTGCTGTTCTAAAGCCAAGGGTGCACAGTACTTTGACATAATACATACCTGGATGAATTTCCAGCACAGTTAGGATGCAGAGGCAACGGGTTGGGGAGAGTGGTATTTCTACATCTCATGAAATTTGCCTAATGGAGCCACAAAAGGTAACATTTTCTTTTAACCTCATGCCCCAATCTGAGCAGATCCCTGCTGTTTCTTGGGAGAACCTGTGATGGTTCAGACAAGTGAACTGCAGTGTCCCAACAAAACTAGTCATGAGTCTTGCACTGTGTATACTAGTGCAGAGGAAAAGGCCTCACCCTTCCCAAAATCTGGCCACAGCACTGCAATCCTGCTTTATCAACAAACATTCACCAAAAAGTCTCAAAGTTTATCAGAGTCCAAGCTCAGACCAAGGTGCACTGAAAGGAATGCTGAAGTTAGCCTGAACTTCTGCAGACACAGCAGAAGTCCCATCATTGGCAGTGGGTCTGCAGCAACAAATCTAATTTACAGGCTATTTTTCCAAATTCAGCAATATTGTCAACATAATTACAGCAGTACAAGACTCAGTGTTCAGGTCTTAGAAGATCTTTAGGCATCTAAGTTTCTATCTCCAGTTATCTGTGCTGCTGTTCAAACTGCTATTTATGGACAGCCTGTCTGCCAACAAGTAGTTTTACCTACTCTGGAAACATAAGCCTGCAGAAAACCCCTGACATGCTGTATCGACAAATTAAACTATTACCTCTGGAATGATTACACCTTTTTTTTTTT
>VZUA01095802.1:17637-29262 GCA_013401035.1 Horornis vulcanius
ATGAATAGTCTACTACAGAGCAGATTTCCACAGTTTGCAGAAGAGCACAGCAAAGCTGTGTTGTGTCCTTCCTATCGCAATTTTGTAACACTAAGAAGATTGTTTTATTTGGAGTGTTACAGCAGTACCTCCTACCAGTAACAAAGTCAAAATTAAAGTTAAATTAGCATTAATATTTAAAGTAAGTTATTCTATTCCATGCTTCAGTATTTGTGAGGAGATCAGGATAATCTCTCTGAGGATTTCCAGTTGGCTTCCCTGCCAGGGCATCTGCTAGATGACAACTGACACTTGGCAGTATTTGATCCTGTTCAATACTACCCCATCAGGAACCTGGTTGAGATGCTTGGTTTCTTCAAACAAGTCCTTGCCTGGAACTTCTCAGTGGGGAATGTAGTTGGAATATAGGTAAAAATTACAGATTTTGGAGCAAGGAAAGGGCCTCTTTCCTGCCTGCCCTTTCCAGCAGCCTGCTGGGGGTGTTCCAATGAGAATCCTGCTTTCCCATCTGACTGCACACCCTGGCTTGCCTCTCCTCTCTCTCCTGTTCTGCCAAGCTATGTGACAAATGCAAAGTCTCCCCCTGCACTGCCCTGCTCCCTGTACAGGGCTGCTTCTTTCCACAGTTCCCTGACCAGGACACCATTCACACTTGCTAACCTTGCCCACAGCCAAAAGAAAGTGAAATTTAGAAGCTGCAACTCAAGGGGAGAGCAACTTGTGACACCGTCTGCAGCTCACTGCTTTGCTGGCCTTGATGTACAGCTGGGATCACTGGGAACCAAGGAGCTGGATGGATGTTTCTAGCCAGAAACCTTGCCTCTTCCATCACCAGAGGTCTCCCTGTGAGACCCCCTCATATTTCCCACTGGAAACACTGCCCCCTGCAATGAAAGTGCCACTGCAGCAAGGGGAAATAGTGCCAGTGCACACCAGCCATTCTAAAAAAATACTCTGAGGATTGTCTGGCAAAGGGACAAATAGTCCCAGGCAAAACTGATGACTGGCTGAAACCATGCAAACACTCATTTAGTACAACTGCTCATCAGGATTTCTAAAATCAAACCTCCCCTGCATATCAGGTCCCATCAGAGGGTGTCCCAAAGATAACCTCACATCCTCTCCACCCCAATCCTGTCAGCATCCTATAGACACAGTACATGCTTGGCCTCTTCCCACTAAGGACTTCTGCCAGTGTTGACTGAAGACTCCTGCCTCGGACAGATGGATCCTACATCTCCAGGCACCAGAGTGGGGCACCACGTGTCCCCTGTGAAAAACTCCTGCATGTCATCAGGGTTAAACAGCACCAGGCTACCAAAGGGTTAAAGACAGAGAGGCTATTGCAAAGGCAATATGAGATGGAACAGAGCTCAGCTTTAATATACTGGAGGGCAGAGGCCTCAGGGGGGCTTTTGCTGAAAATCTTAATAGGATCAGCCGACAGGATTCACTCCTATCCAAAGGTCAGTGCCTATGTATCAGCTAGCAAATGGGCTGGATGCCCTCCCTGCACCAGGCTGTCCCATCTCATCCTTGGGGAGGTCCCTGACCTGCTCCTTCTCAGTAGCACCCAGGTAGCTGCTCCCAGGCTCCTGGCTTTCCCTGCTCCACAGCCTGGCTAGACACCCAGATCCTGCCTTCACACTGCCCAGCCTACCAGCTGGCCTTGGGATGGGGCACAAGTGAAATTTCCTTCATTGCAATGGCTGTTAAACAAGATCCAAGAAAGAAGCTGCACTCACAGTTCTTTCTTTCTCATATTCAGCCTTATTTTACTTCATGGAAATAAGCCTGCAGGGATAATTTCATTTATGCTGCTCACTACTACCAACTCCCAATAATGCGTTTCTTCATTTGCATCAGCAAGGGATGTAAATTTGCTCCAAAGAGCCCACGATCCACCCACAAAACTCTCCCCTGAGCCAGACAGAAGAGAAGCAGAGGGAAGAAAATAATGGCCAGGACCACCTAGAGAAACATCCACAAGGAGAAGAATTGTGAAGAAAGGGAGCAGCAATAATCTTCAACGCTACCTTATGGATTCTTCAAGTAAAACTGAAAAATAATGTACTTCAAAAATGCCCCCTGAACTGGGCACACCTCTAGCCATTGCATTTTGCCCTCGTACGCTTGCTGCATTCACAGTGAAACATTAACAAAAGCATAGAGAAGTGGCCTGTGGAGCCGGGATGCTGGAGTGTCACAGCTCATCACAGAGTGGAGAAAAAAAACACCCCCGAGCTCTGACAGCTCAGCTCTGCATGTCACATCAGTGTCCATTGAGGAAAGCAGGCACAGGAGATGTCTCAGAACAAAAAACACTCTACCACGACAAAAGCCATGTCCATGGGAAGAGGAAGAAGCTTAAGGGGCCAGTGGAGATATGGCAGAATGAAGAGGAATGAAAGGTTCAATTTCAAGCTACTTAGAAAATCAAAGTTAAAAAGATCACATCTAGATGTATAGCTTCCTACTAAGGAAGCTAAAATTCCTTTTCCATCACATTTTCCATAGTGTTGATAACTAAAGTATCATGCATTATATTTGTGTTGTGGTTAACACCCTTCCAGGAGGTGAGGAAGCACACAGGTTTGGAGCAGCAGGCTCAGGTCCATGTGTACAACTGAATGGTAACATAAAATTTTTGTGACTCTATCCAGACTTCCTGGGGGAGAAAAGAGAACCCTCTGGGCTCAAGGCCATATAGAGCTTGCTACTGGCTAGGAGACACTAAGGTGAGCAGCATCAGCATTCCTCTTCCGCACAAAACAGCTGAAAGTGGACCCATGCAAAAGACAGAAACACACAGTGCAAGCAGGACCCATTGAGGGAATGAATGGCAGAAAATCTGGAATCATTCCCCACCATTTGCAATTTGGGGACCAAATAGTTACATATTCATTACAGCATCTCTCTCTCCTCCTACGTGCAGTTCCTGGTCTGACAGGGGCCATCATGACATGAACCACACAACATTGTCTCCTTTGAACTTCAGGCACAGACCTTAAGAAGCCACCATATGATATGAGACAAGAATGTTTTCAAGATAGTTTCTAGGGCCTGGGTAATTCAGGGATTTGCCAGCAGATCTGAGGGACTTTAATCTTGAAGTGCCTGGTTCCTACACAGCCTCCCTAGGAAGGCAAATTAATAGCTGATGGCCAACCTGGGGTTCGTCTCACATACAATAAACAACTGTGACATCCCACAAAAAAGAGCAAGCTTCAGAGCCACTGAGTGTATCAAAGACATGCAGTTAAAAATAACTAATGCTAGAAATGCTGTGTAAAGCAAACATTTCTACAAAACACAAGAGCTACCTTTTAGAAGATAATCATGGAAACAACCTTGTATGTCAAGCCACAGTGAAGTTTTGTGCAGTTCCTTATGTCTCAGAGGGGTGGGAACAACTCTGAGTTCTCTGCCTGGTATTTGCTGTTCAGGTAGTCTCCTGGAAGCACCTCCTGAGATCTTCAAAAAGGCAGAAAGTGAAGGCATCCCAGGCAATCTCTCTACCTCTTCATCTGCAGTTGTCACCAAGAACTGTGCCTGCTTTTCCACGAGCAAAAGCCAGCTGGAATTCCTTACTTCCAGAGAGTGCTAGATAGACCCTGTCCTTACCCCATCTCCCAAAACAGAATAGCAGACATCTGCCACATCAAGCAGGTGACCTCAACATCCTGGCAGTGCCCAACTCCAGCTGGTTTGGCATGGTGCCTGCAGCACACCAACCTGTATCAGAGATCTCTAAACAGTCTTTGCTTTCTCCTGGCCCCGGCAAGCATTCAGCTCCTGTCTGAAAGTTTGAGGACTCCTTTCATCCTTATTTGTACAACTAGTTCTCATGAACTATTCTTATATTCTCTATTCTTATTCAGATAAATGTCTAATTTACAGAAACATTGTTCACAAATGGGAGCAAAAAGCCTTGTGCACTGGAGGAAAAGCTCTTACCAAATACAGGTTGCAAGAGAGCTCGCGCTGTCTCTTCCTGCAGCAGCCCCATCTGTCCCAGCTTTGCTATCCTGACAGCATTATCTGACAGACCATATCCACCTATTCCCTCCTTCCCATCATTTTTCACTAGTCTTTTTCCTTGGGCTACCTCCAGTCCTCAACCAGATCCACAGACCAATCTGGTCTGAGAAAGAAATATCTTCTCCTTAACTCCTCTCCCCAAGGTCCAATGCTTCAGTCATTTTCCAGTTACCTCAGTGGCTCTTCAACTGACTGCTTACTGGTGCTGTACAATACTGAATTCAGATTTGGCAACAAAAGTCTCCTCCAAGAAATACCCAGTGCCACCACCTCACTCAGGTGACCACAGGAGAAAACAAGAGACTCTTGCTCCTTTCCTTCTAAGATTTTGGCAGCCCTTTGTCAGTGGAAAGGATTTTAGGAACAGATCAGTCATATCTGCTGCTCCAGGTATTCTTCCTGTACACAGCTTTTTGAGGATGGAGGACATGGCTAAGGGATGGCATCTCTATCTGAGTTCTCAGAAGGCCTACTCAGCTAAGTCCAAGTTGTGTCAGTAGCTCAGCTAAATCAGAGGTGAGAATTCAGCTGTCCTCTCTAAGATTCGTCATCTCCAAAACCTTCAAGGACATGGACACAGACAAGCAAAGGTGAGACAGATTGAAAGGAAAAGTAGTAGGAGGCAGCAACAGTGAGGAATGAGACCCGGGAGAATTTAGGGATTTGCCTTGTGCTGTTCACTGAAGGGAGTATCACATTTGTCCAGCCCTATGTTACACTGGGAGGAAAGACACAGAAAAAGAAGATAGGTGATGCTGGCCTGGTCTCACAGACACTCACCTCTATGGAGCAGTGCTGGCATGGGAACAAACTCCTTTGATTCCATGAGCTGTGGGCTCAGGCATGAGCCTGTCTTATATGAATGGACAAGATCCCACAGCAAGGAGAGGCACTAGGAAGGGATGGACACTGCCAACCCTTGTGAGCATGGCTGAGTGATGTACCAACATTACCCTGTCTGGGAAGACACCAACAGCTCTGCAAACACACAGGTCACCACAGTGTCCCCCAGCCCCCTGCCATTTGCAGCTTGGGAGAGGCTCATTGTGAATGTGCAAATCTCCCCCTACCCCGAGGTCTCCTGGGTCTAAGGGGACCAGTGCCAAGACAGTACATGTGACAGCAATGGAGGGTGCATCCTGTCTGATAACCTCCTGCTCGTCCTCTGTCCAGGGAAGAGCATACCTCTCTCCTTACTTCATCTTACCAAACTAAGGCTTGGTAGGAGTACTGTGACTCCTCACACACACCAGGAGGCTTCTTAACAAATGGCCTTCAAAAAATATGATCAAGATGTCAGCCCCAGACCAGTATAATATTTCAAATATTATCTAGGTATGAAAAAAGATATTTTAAGAATGTTACAGACTTCACAGTTCTTCAATAAATTTAGGGAGCTAGACAGGCACTAGGGAAGTCCTTTATCCCACACCCAGAGGGCTCACAGAGACACCTAAGATGCAATAGAAAGTTGTTGGTTTTTGCAGCGACAGAGTTAATTTTCTTCACAGTAGCTAGTATGGGGCTATGTTTTGGATTTGTGCTGAAAACAATGTTGATAACACAGGAATATTTTCACTACTTCCAAGAAGAGTTCACACAATGTCAAGGTCTTTTCTTCTCACCCCACCCCACCAGTTAAGGCTGGATTGAGGTTTATAAAGACAGATGGGACACCAGCAGCTTCATAATAGACCATGGATTATAAAGTATGATAAACAGACACCTTCTCATAGGCAAGGTATGAAGTGAATAGCCCCTAGGCTCAATGGTTTGTGCTCAGCAGCCAGTGCAGCCCAGCAGAGACAGGAAAGCAGATATCCTGGAGGGCATTAAAAGAGGAAGAGGAGGAATTACAGTGGCACAGAGCTGGGACGGAGTGATGGGAGCAGGAAGCGCAGCCACGGCAGGTATGCCCCGTCAAACAAGGGGAAGGTTTGCTGACCACAGAGCTAATTACTGAGACCCACTTTTAATTGCCTAGGAAAGGAGACAAAAATAAGGGCTGGAAAGACTAATCTACCAGCATGATCTGGCAGGACCTACAGAAGGCAGCAGAGATAGACATGGACTAGCTATCCCAGGACGAAATCCATCTCTCCATGCCACCTAGAACTTAAAAGGCCTTAACTGGAGTACAGGTCCAGTCCAGGGTGCTGTACTTCCAAAGAGATGTGGACCAGCTCCGTGGAAAAACAAAGAGAACAACTGGATGGTAAGTAGAGCTGGTTTACTTGAAGAAAGGTTAAGGGAACTGGGATTATCATACAGAGGAGCAAAACACGAGAGAGGAAGTGTAACTTTCAGGCACAGCATTCAAAGATGTGAAAGACTTATTCAGGAAGAAATAAAGAAAGAAAGGATCTGGCAAAAATGTATTTTCCATGTCCCTGATGGAGAGAATAAAAAATAAGAGGCTGGATTTGGAGCAAGGCCAACTTAGCTCAAAAATCAGAAACCTCTTTCTAATGTGTTAGGATAGTGAATTTCTGAGAGGGTATTGCACATGCCTCTGCACCGAAGATTTTCAAGAACAGACTGGGAAAATATCTGTCAGAAAATACAAAGGTGCAAGGGGCTCTGCCCTAAACTGAGATTATGCTGCACCTTTTTTTAGATGGCTGTTTTATGCCCATGCTTCTCAGCTGAGCAACCAACAGTCACTGTGCTTAACTGGGACAGCGAAGGTGGGATACCCCTTACTTCAGAGGGGTCACCCCTTGACTTCTGTAAACTGTTGGCCATCCTTGTCACACTCCACAAACTGCTTGTCCAGCAGGATTTCACCAAGAGCTGTCTCCTTGCCTGTCCACTCCCTCCACAAGACAGGCACTGCATTGACTGCCATTTCTGGGAAGGAGGCTGGCAGCAGGAAAGCCAGAATTCTCTTCCAAGTTAAAGCAGGCATTAATGGTGACTGTTGATGGCAAACTACAAGAGCAGAGCAGTGGCATTTTCTATAAATACCAGAGCCAACAAAGGATGAGCAACAAGGCTAATTTGAGAGCTGGCTAGCTGGGAGACGAAAAAGCCCTTTGCTTATTCAGTCTGACCTCAGAATGCCAGAGCACTACACCGCACTGTGGTAGAGATGCTATCAATCACCTGCCCTGCCGAGACATTTGGCCCCACTGTTCGGGTGAGACAGACTATGAATTAAGGATGTGAGAATTGGTTTTACAGAGTTAAGATCCTTGTCCATTTTTGTAGCATCACCGGTTTTAGAAACATCATTAAGAATCTGGCGATTTTTGAACTTCCCCCCTTATTTCTTTCCGTGTTCTCTTGCCAACAAACTGCCAGATCCTGGCTAGAAATTCAGTCAGTGTGCTGAAATCTAATTTGAAAAGATAGTCTTGCTTCTAGCTGAATTGCTATAAGAAGTATCCAAATTTCACAAGAAAGACAGGAACATCCCTTCTAGGTGTGGAGCCTGCGTACAGGCTTTGCAGTCCAGCATTTATCTGTAGGGGAGAAGAAATGAAAGCAGCATAGGGAGAGGACACAGACCTCTGTGTGCATCTTTCNCGAGACATTTGGCCCCACTGTTCGGGTGAGACAGACTATGAATTAAGGATGTGAGAATTGGTTTTACAGAGTTAAGATCCTTGTCCATTTTTGTAGCATCACCGGTTTTAGAAACATCATTAAGAATCTGGCGATTTTTGAACTTCCCCCCTTATTTCTTTCCGAGTTCTCTTGCCAACAAACTGCCAGATCCTGGCTAGAAATTCAGTCAGTGTGCTGAAATCTAATTTGAAAAGATAGTCTTGCTTCTAGCTGAATTGCTATAAGAAGTATCCAAATTTCACAAGAAAGACAGGAACATCCCTTCTAGGTGTGGAGCCTGCGTACAGGCTTTGCAGTCCAGCATTTATCTGTAGGGGAGAAGAAATGAAAGCAGCATAGGGAGAGGACACAGACCTCTGTGTGCATCTTTCCTGTCCAAGGATGAAGATGCCAGACTGCAAGGATGCTTCCTAATGGGTGCAGAGCCACATTCTAAAGAGTTCCTTAGGGTGGTAATTAAGGGACATTAAAGCCAGAAGGATGAGCTACAAGCCACATCAATACCTTTCATTCCATATAAAAGCTGGGCTTTCTAGCTTAACAGTCCCTTTGCTAGAGTTACATTTTGCCTCCAATGCTCATTTGAATGACATCAGAGGAAGAAGTGACTGTCATTGCTAGAGGGGCCACAACCACTTCTGTCATCACACTGAGCTGTGATTCTTCTGCCTTTAAAAGAGAGCAGCAAAGAGATCACAGAAACAGAGAGATGGAGATTCTCATCTGACCTGCTGGACTTAACAAGGGTGGGTGGGAAATGTCATCCATTGAGAAATCCAAGCAAAGGATCTCTTACAGGCAGGCCTCTCTATTACTTGTCTGACATGGAGGTTTCGTGATTTACCAGCAGCCAAGGACAGCAATCTAGCTCTACCCAAACAGCAGAATGTTGCTAGCTGTAGGGATCCCTGGACTTGTAGGACTTGGTTGACACAGTTGTAATGTGCCATGGCAAAAATGAGAGATGAGACACTGTCACTCTTCCCAGCTTAGAGGAATCCAGGTGACACACATCCTCCATTCAGTCCTTATCAAGTCTGAGAAAGCATCTCTGAAATAAAATCAGAGGAGTATGTAATTATGTATGCACATGCTAAGCTAAGAAGTGCAAGTGCTACACTGCAGCCTCACATATAAACATGACAAAGTGGGAAGGCCTGCATAGAGAACCCCACTAGATTTAGCTTAATAGCTTTTTCTCAAAAAAGCTATTCATAAATATTTAAAATACTAGTTACAATGTTTTGGTGGGTATTCAATACTTATTTACTACAGAATAGTGTTTTCTCTCTGCAGCCTGCTGGGAAGGACTGTTGACACCAACACTCAGAGCTCACATCCATGTGATGACCACAAGGCTTGACTGCATTAATGCTTTCTGAAAACATATCCAGGGCCTTTGCTCCAGGCGTGGTGCAGGAAGACAGGAGGGTGCAGACCTACACATAACATTCCCTCTCTCCCATCCCTCCAACTGCCCAGCCTGGATCCTGCCATGGTCTCAGAGAGACAGCCTGCACCCTTCGGACACACAACCACTGATGCTGCTAACTTTGCTCCAGCCAAAACAGTCCTCTCTCCCTGTTGCAGAAAGTGCTGAAGCCTAAAGGCAGGAATCTCACTGGGGAAATCTGGAAGACCCTCTCAGCAGCGCTGGCAGCCACCTCCTCAAGGCAACACAAATTTTACCAGTGCCAGTCCTTTACACTGAGAAACACATAGAAAAAAAATTAACAGGAAAAAAGTCAGTAATCCTAAAAACAAATCCTTGGTCTTTGGGGCTGTAGGTTTTAGAAAATAAACTTTGGCTAGAATGATAGAGCTAGCTGCCTACCTTCTGGAAGCCAGGTGGCCAAGCATTCCATCAGTGCCAGTCAGGACACTTCAGGGCAGGGGTTTTTTGGTCAGATTTGTATCGCTCCCAGATTGCTGAAGATCTGCAAACACACACTGGCCCAAGCCCTGGAGAGGTGGATGACCTGTCTCACTCGGCTTCACCACGGCTGTAAGCCCAGCTCCATCTTGAAGCTGAGCTCTGCCTGCTGGTGGGGACTGTGGAGCAGCAGTGATCCCATGGGCCAGGTCCCCACTGGGGACTCAAAGCTCAGCTCATCCATGCCAGCCCACCTCCCACTTCAGATTTACTGCTACTTCTGGCAGTCAATAAAAGCTTGCAATGCACTAGGCAGGAAACCTCCCCTCTTCAACCCTCCCACCCTTCCAGCTAGAGAAATCTGGGAAGATTTATTACAGCAATAAAAACAAAAGAGACGGAAAGCTCTGGGGGAGTTTCCAAGGCAGGCAGTGCTTCATTAAAGCCCAAGCAGGCTCTTGGGGGGATGCTGATTTCTGGGAGAGACCACACCAAACGGCAGTAAGCAATTCATCCACTGGAAAGGGAAATGTCAGCCCACGCTCATGTGATACCCCAGCAGAAGGCTAGGAGAGATAATTCAAACAGAAGGAAATACTGGGCTCTGGGCTTTTCAAGTCCCTGAGTGGAAGAGAAACCAGATGGAAAGGGAGATGCTCAAGCAGGGGAGCCAAGAAGCAGCCACACGAGAGCATTCCCATCCTCCTACTCCCATCACTGTCTCTCAGGCTCAGGCCATGGTGATAACCACTACTCTGGTCCCAAAACTTCACACACTCCTACCAAGGCACTTCACCCATGGCATGGCACTGCTTGCTCTCCTGGTGCAGCGTGGCTCGGGGGGGTCTGAATGATTCCCACATCACCATGTGTCTTGCACTGCTGCAGGCAGATCTCTGGAGGAGATTCTCTGCAGGAACCTTTTGCTCACCTCTGCTCTCACAAACTGTAGTCCCTCCTTCCCAGCCCCCAGGCTTCCTCACTAAGGCCCTAAGACACATAGAGCATGAGATCATGTCTCCCTGGCTTGTGGCAGGCAACATGCAGGGCCTGCAATTCACTGGTTTCCTTCACACAGCCCCTTCAGGTCCACATGCTCCCACACAGGGACCTACGCACTGGCAGTCTGAAATACCCTGGGAAACATTCCCCACACATCTCCATCACCCTCAGCACCCTGACTGGCTCCTCATGGCCATGACCAACCTTCTCCCTGGACAGATGCCGTGCCTGCTGTAAGGTCACGTTAAGGGCTGTGCTTTTGTGTCTAAGGAGAAGGGAGAGAAACCCTTTAGGCTTGAGAAGAAGAGAAAATGTATTCCTTCAGGAGGAAGAAGAAGGGAAAGTAATGTAGCAGAGAAAAGCCTTTGTGGCCCTAGAGACTTTAGATCCATTCTTCCCATCTGCAGAGCTTCATGGTTTAACTTCACAAAACTGCCTTTCTGCCTTAGTTACATCTGCAAAACAGGATGCAGGATCCACAAGGAACGCTAGAAGGTGCCACTAAAGAGCAAAGTTGCTGCTCTTATGGAGGCTGAAAGGCAGATTCCTTCCCTGTCTGCATCAGGGTCCTTCCCTGTTGCCTCCTGACCCAGGATGGGTGGCTTCACAGTGGGGCATCACACTGGGACTGGGATAAGTTAAGAATCCTTTTACTCTTTGAGATTTTTCACATTCACAGAAACAGATGCTCCCTGAGGTTAATCCCTTCTAACTCAAGCCTGGATTTCCATGCAGTAAGGCAACACACAGGTCTTGGTTAAAAGCTATTCTGCACCCCAAATCCTTTCTCAGATGAATTCAAATCTGCATTTTCTGACAACACAGAAACATGTAACCAACATGCACACCCTGAAGGACCCTAGATGAAATGTATCTAAGGGTACACACTGAGGTTGTGCTGATCAGCTGACCCATCCCATCTCAAAGACCTCAAGATACAACAGTAACTTCACTCCGGGAGCACTGCATTTCAAGAGAACAGGAGGGAACAGGCAGTACCTTGGAAAGTCCATCACAGTAATACTCTCACCCCTTCCAATACTGACTTACTTGGTATTGTTGACTAGACAAAAGCAACAACCAAAGAGCAAAGAGTAAATAAAGGAGGAGGTGACTTTCAGTCCTCATTTTCAATAAGT